>VXBX01001369.1:460656-499842 GCA_013400415.1 Scytalopus superciliaris
AAAAAAAAAAAAAAGGCATTTAGTGGAACTGTTTCATTTATTGGTAACACATAGTCATAAAACATTACGCAAATAACATTTCTCTAATCGAATACAGCTAGTTTGATTCTGGAATAAGAAAAAATTAATGTGAATGGTCTTCCTAGTGAAGGCTCTCAGTGGTTTTTAACTTAGTGCCTCATGATTAGACTTTACTGTCTGGGGAAAAAGGAACATTATTAGTTGTGCACGTGTACCCATATGCCCCATGTGAATGTAATAAACATGATGTGGATGCTACAAGTTTGTTGGTCTCCTAGGCAGTTTACAACCTCAGCAGGAAAAGCATGGTGGAAAGCAAGCAAGAAGGGTAAATGGGTTGTGCTAAGCTGCAGTCAGCAAAACCGAGTGTAACCCAGCTTTTGATTCACCTGCCTCATGTTGACTGCCTGGAAAAATGTTCCTAAGGAAAAGGTAATTGAATTCTGTAGGGAAACCATCAAAATCAACCTTTTTGCTCTTAGAACTGTAAAGGATTTTTTTTATTCATTCCTAGCTTTGCGCAAGCCCCTAAATTCTTGTCATTACTTCAGATCTATCTGTCTAATTTATTCTTCTCAGAAATAGTTTTTAATTTTTAGTAAATAAAATTCACACCTTTCTTTACCTAATTTTTCACCTCTAAATTATTTCCTCTGTTTTCATTTGCTCTCTTGTGTGCTACATATGTTCTTTGGCCTGGAATCTTTGTCATCTTAATTATAGCATCAATGTATTGCTATAAATTAGCATAAGCAGTGTATATAATGCAAATTTCACTGATTAATTGCTTCTAAACAGTCCTCTTTGGCTAATGAGATATGCACATTTAAGACAAGACCAAGAACTGGTTCTGACTTTCAATGTACGAAACTCTGTTCATGTGACTGAACTGCTGAGAATCGCACCCAGCTGTGGGATTGCACATTCAAAGCTGATGTACTGAAAATGAAGCAATAAAGCAGCCTCATCAGTGCATCCCTAGTCTAAATTAGTTCATGAGAAAAAAAAGCATCATAAACAAATCACTGTGAATAATAAGGTACTTCAAAGCATTGACAGGTTCATTTGATTATTTTTTTTAAATCGTGTTAATTAGAAAACATAAGGAAAACTTAATGATAACTGCTATTTTAATACAAGTTCACAGTCCCACGTCCACCTTGCTTCTGAATGTCTCCCACTCTCCCACTGCGTCAGAAGAATGAGTGGGTTTATTCAGTGTGTTAGTGTAGAAAAATACCCATTTTCCTTCTTTTCTCCACATGCCAGCTGTACATTTGCACTTGGAGTAGTTCTTTTGAGCTTTGGCAAAGAAGATATTTAGAAAATAGCCACTTTACTCCCTGTCTCATCATCTTCCTTGAGCAGACACCATTTCTCAGCCCTTTTTTCAACTTACAATTAATATGTTTAAAAATACTCCGTATGTCTTTCTTCACCCTCTCAGCTGTCATTTTCAACACTCTTCTTCACTTCAGACTGATTTTTAAGATCAAGTGAATATAGCATTGTGTAAAGCAGCAGAGTTTTAAAAGGTGATTGCATAGCCTTCTACACCAAAGACTTGGAGTTCTTGGTATGTTCTGATTGAAGCTTTAATTTCTTTTTCAGTCCAGCCATTAATGAGTGCTTAGATTCTTTTGGATTCTCTGGAGAATATTTTTATGGTCAGTGTTTGATGAACTTGGTCCAGTAGCTGCATAAATAATTTAATTGTTAGGAACTGAAGTGTGCATATAGGATAAGAAGTACAATGAGATACTGATAGTCTTTGCTTAGGGAAAGAGGATTAAAGGTTCTCTACTGGGACTATTTCCTAAGAGAAACAAGCTTTCTTAATGACAAGCTCAAAGAGCTGGTAAACCAAAATATAGCTATGGGCTATTAGTTAACAATTATGTTTCACTGTCCACAAGTATAAAAGATTCCAATTCAAAGATAGTGGAAAGGTCCATTGATTTTAGTACAGTTTACATGCACCTCAGAATAGCTGGATCTCCAGAACTCCAGTAAACAGCACTGAAACACACTCTAAAGTTGGGGGAGATCAAAGTTTTAAAGAGTGAAATATAAAAGAAAGTATACGCAGAACTGCAAGTGATGCAGGAATCAAAGGTTTCACCCCAAATTCTTCGATGTTTCAATGCTATTTACCATAATATATTGATGTGCCCTCAGCACCAGAAGTGTGCTTACAGTACTGCATCTGGAAAGGGAGAAATAACTAGATTCTCATTTTGATCTCTGCAACAAATGGATTACATAAACATAAATTAAAACTGGAGTTCTCTCTTTGGGCTTTCTTTCCTTTTACTTCATCTCTGTCTTTCAAACTACAGCTGATGTGAATTTGCTGCAGCAAAAACTCAGGATATGACCTCATGTGAGGTTTTTTTTGGATTTCCTTCTTGCTATCTAATGTCAGATATAAATCTGTCATTCTGTCACAGTGCAGCACATACAGAAAGGTCCAATGAGTCCAGTTTTTGTCATCCTGAGCATTTGATCTATGCTGCAGATGATAGCACTGGCTGTAATATACGATACTTAGCTGGTGGTTTCTGAGAGAATGCTTTATACATTCCTAGTGCCTTCTGTTATAAAACTCTTCATAACATTTACAGTAGTTCAGATGCTGAAAGAAAATGAATAAGTCTTGTAATGCCCTGAAAATGAGTAAAAATGAAAACTGAAAAAGAGAAAAGCAGCAGCTGTGAGCTGTAGTCACTGGGTTTCTGAGAACTCCCTGAAGCATGACATGCAGACATGCCAGAAAAGGCTCTTTTTCTTCTGGATAGTTGACATGTATTCTGCACTGGAAAACAACAATGCAGTGAACTGAGCTGAGATGTGACTTGTTATTCTGTTGCGTGTCCAACTCTAACACAGTGTATGAACAGCTTCTGACTGAGCAGCAAGGTTCTGCTTGGGAGCATTCTGTAGTTGTGAGGAAGTGTTTGATGCACGTCCTAGCAGCCACGTAATTGTATTTGCCTATAGTTTGTGTAAGCTGCCTCCCTTAACTCCCCATTGTAATCGGAATAATGAAATTAGATTTTCATCCATTGTAGCCATACCTATAGAGAGGCTTTATTAAGCTAAGGATGAAAACATACCACCTGGCATGACTGTATTTCTGCCCCCTGCTCTGCACAATGCTTGATGCCATAAACTGAGATTAACGTTATCAGTGAGGAAAAAGATAGCAATTAATGCAAATGTTCTTACAGCTCAAGTGGCAGCAACTGGGAGTTAGTGCCTGGTTTCTGTAGGCTAGGCACCATCTGAATATATACATTGGCATTTAAATACATTCATTGCATTATTAAAATGACATTCTGTGACAGTTTGTTTGTCTCAAAACGCAGAACACAGTATTTTAAATGCTCATTAAAGAGAAGATATGACAGCTCTGCCTCTTGCCTGGTAGTTAGAGCATTGTTTCTGCACTGGGAAGACTTGGTTTGAGCAAAGTAGATAGACACTCATTATGAAATTCTGAGACAGGTTCCCTATCCACCCTTCATCAGCCTGTGCAGCAGAGCAAAACAGGTCTTTTGAAGTACTCCTAAGTATAAAATACAAAAGTATTTACTGACAAAGAGCAAAAGAGAATGACCCCATGACTCTGACTATAAACATGAGAAAAAGATTTTTTCTGGAGTTCCATCCCCATCAGAAACTGATATTGCTACAGCTGGAGCTGCCTACCCTGCTCTGAGCCCTTGCACAATTACATATAGCTGGGAAATTTCAGTCTCCTCCTTCAGACAAAGGAATCCAACCCAAATTTCTGCAATTAATATCCTAACTACTGTCCTTTTCAATAAAACAGAATGCTTCCTCCACATCTCTTTTATTTCTTTTAAAAATACTCGAAACAAAACTTTTTAAATTCAATCAAAGGAAATGCATAAGTTGACAAAATCATGTTTTTCAATTTGTTTCTATTGAGAAGATGGGTCTCTATTTCTCTCTGTCCTTTCCAAATTTCTGGGCAGACTGATCTGATTTCTCTTAGTCAAATGGAATTTGGAGCAAAGTGGTGTACCTGTTTATCTGTTTCCCAAGACTGATCTCAGATCTTATTATCTGAGAGAATGTGGTGGAGACTTTTGCAAATTTGTGATGACAATAAGAATCAATAAAATCAACTGAATGACTGCAGCAATCCCCAGTAGCATGAGCAACTTCAGTTTGACAGGAGCAGGTCTGAAGGGATTGTTGTGACTCAGAAATGAGGGTGCTGTGAAGCCTCTGCCTGCAGAGATCTGCATGCAGAAATCACAAATTCCTGTTCATGAGGCTTGGCTCTCCAGGTAGAGCCACTCTGCTTTATTTTTATCTATCAACATTTGAAATTACCTACTTATCTGTTCTTTGTGTAAAGGTACTTTGTGTGTCCTGTGTTTGGGTTCTTTGGTTTTCTTGACTGTAAGCAGGAGGGATACATGGACACATACAGATTGTGAAGCAACTGCACTGGTGCTCAGTAAGATCTCTGCTTGATGTATGGGTTTCTTGATTACTGGATTTATTGTTACATGGTTGGACACAATATTTTGTTTTGTGGGATTACCAATCCTAATCTCGCTTTGAAGGAAAGAAAAGCAGCAGCTCTTGCAGCTACTCTGATTCTCCAGGGAGTCTGTGCTATCAGATATGGTTTAGGGAAGTTCTTTATGTTCTCTTCATTTGTTCCCAGATACATAAAAAAGATTAAAGAGTCCTAAATTTGTCATTGGATTAAGTCCAAAGGAAAACTGCTCAACATAAACACCAATATCAACCAGTGTAACTCTTCCTCTGAAGAGATCAATGCCGATAAAGGCACAACAGAAACATGAGTTTCCTCATTTTTGAGGTTTCCAGGGAGAAATTGAGTTGATCGAATGGTAATCTATATCTAAATCTTTCTCTCGTGACTGCAGAAGAAGTTAGGCATATACTACTTCGTTACATGCCTCAAATTTCCCACACATTTCACACCCAACTTAAACACATAAAATAGATGTGAATAATACCAAAAGAGGCAACTGTGCAACTTGAACACTATCTTGTATAGCTATCAAGACTTCTTAAAGCAGCATTTTGGACACATGCACACTGCAACATGACCTGAGCAGTGTATTGCTCACACTGTACATACTGTGTAACCCAGGTTAACCTTCCATTCCTTTTTGTGGTGATAAAATGCATGCTATATAGCATTGACAAAATATAATATTTAAAAAAATCAATGCAAACTTGAAACTAATAGGTTTAAGAAGAGAAGAAGCTTTAAATCACTCTATTGCCATTGTATAGCTGTTATTACTGGCAATAATGCCAAGGCATTTCTAACAAATTCGAGCATAGCTGGAATTCTGTACAGAGAAATATTTTCACGTTGACAGACAATTGAGACCCAGCATATACTGGTATAAACTTGAGATTTAAAGTATTTATAGTCTTTGTATCTGCAACAGCTTTGTTATTTTATTAGAATTTGAGAATGAAGCATAAATGAACAGAGTTTCCAAAAAAAATGTATTTCAATTAGATGGTTGCATTTACTGATTGGCACCATTTCTGAAATTAATGTCCAAATAATTGTGGTTGTTAATTACACATCAATATTTGATTAACCTGAAAGTTCTGAAATTACTCTTCCTCCTCTTTTATGCTAGTATCTGTGAGCCCTTTGGCTTTGATGTCATTCAAGCACGGCCACATGCAAATCTATCAACACTGAACATTTAATTTGTGCCTAAATTTTATGTATCCAATGGAGCATTCTTTCAAAGAAGTAGTTATAACATCAATTTTTAAAAAGACACTTTAAAGTCAAGATGGCACAAATGCTCCCAGTGAAAGATCTGTTATGTGTAAGGTGCCTGACTTGTGTGAGTAGCATCTCCCTTCAGAGACCTCAAAAGAAACTGATTTCTCTCCTTTGCCTTTACTGAGAAGACAGACACTTAAGGATTTAGGACTAAGGACCTAAATTTATCTAAGAGAACTCAAAAGTCAGAATGCAGATACATTGGTGACTTGTGATGTACTTCTCTAAAGTTATGACCTATCCTAATAAAAGCAAGTGTCAATATCATTCTGTGGCAGCAAATAGTAAATGCCAGTATTTTAAATGATGACAAAAATTATAATTTTGGGAGTGTTCCATTTTGTGAGAATATAATGGGAGGAAACCATGAGCAGATTTGTCATTGTAAGGTCAGACAGATAGATTTCCTAGAGTTTAAGGACAGAAAGGACAATTGGATCACTCAATTATATCTTCTATATGTTGAATTCCATTTAATTTCAATTTTACCTCTCTTTTTTTTTTTTCTCCCCATAATAACCTATGTCCACTTAAGCCACATATTTGTCTTCCCATCTTTCTTGTTAATGAGAAGATACGGACATAAATGTGTGTGTTTCTGTGTGGCTTTACTTCCCTACTGCTTCCAAAGCATGCCTGGCCCTGAGACTCAGTGTTTGCATCCAGAATTCTTGAAAAAAAGGTTTATTCTTTACCAAAACTTTATTTAAAAAGCCTTAGCTAAAGCCTAGGGATTTGGGAGGATTTTTATTTGGTTGGATGGTTTGGAGTTTTTTAGGGGCTTATTATACTCAGTGTATAAACATTCATCTTTTTATCCAATTAAAAAGCAGACAGAACATTTACTTCCCAAGCCATAGTAGTTGAAATGTGTGGTCATTCTCACCAGACCACAGTAAAAGAGTATGCAAAACAGAATAGTCTCTAAAGCTGGAATTGGACACAAAGTATTTTTAGAGGAGGTGTTTCACCCATTCTAGACCTTACATTTATTTTCTACTTTTCTCTGCCTTGTATTTTGCAGGCAATTCATCTCCAGCCCCAGAACCAAAAGGTGAACAAAAGTAAGTGCTTTCCTTTCTCACCACCCAGCTTGGCCTAGACACAGAGA
Source organism: Scytalopus superciliaris (assembly GCA_013400415.1). Taxonomy (NCBI): domain Eukaryota; kingdom Metazoa; phylum Chordata; class Aves; order Passeriformes; family Rhinocryptidae; genus Scytalopus; species Scytalopus superciliaris. The sequence continues at coordinate 467,613 of VXBX01001369.1, forward strand.
TTGCCTTGTGCATGCAGGGAGGTCCACTTTTGCACATACATAGCTCTTATGGTTGTACTATTTCTATGGTATTACTATTTCTATGATGAAGTGTAGGACTCTTTAGGTATTGTCATCCTGAGGTGACAACTATCCTTGATAGAATGATGACCTCACAGGTTATTATTAATTGACTGCAATGAAAGGTACCTTATTACCAGGTCATGGTGAGAGGACCATGGATACAAGAATAATGAGGCTCTTTTGGGTCAGAAAACCCTATTTTTACTGGGATAAGTAGCTAGAGTTTCATTTATTTTCAACCTGTGTAAAACATATGTGTAAAACCTGTATATACCCAAAAAGGAGACCTCAAAATAATTATATTTTTCATGCTAAGTAGATATATTGAAGACACATGTTCAGTACTGAAATTGAAAAAGTTGGGGACAAAGTTCAAAGAAGCAGACTATTTGCAAAGCAGAGTAGATAAGAGCGTTACAATGCAAAGTAAAGTGAAGGAGAAACTGTATTATTTGGGGATAGGCTGGGTAGTTGAAAATCTCTACTGTGCGCTTTTTTTTAAAATTTTTAAATAGAGAAAAATTGAAATATTTAATTAAATGCAGACAATTGATTCTCATTCTGATCCAATATGTGTTTAGACAATGTCTCTGGAAGCATCTGCTCATAGGTACTCCACAAGCTGTGTGTACATTGCAAGCATTAATGAACACTGAAATTATTCTCCCTAAGTTATAAGATCTCTGAACTGTCTGCAACATTTTTGACACTACCTTCACCCTAATGTCATTTGGTGGCTGTAAGTTTTTGAACCAATATTTTATTTTCTTTCTCTACCCCAGTAACCGACCTTGAGTCCTTGTTTAAGACTTCTTTAATTAATCTGGGATTCAAAATACAGTGTCTGCTCTAGTTTCCTCACAACCTGACCTCGCAAAATGCTAAATCAGAATTGAACTCATTAGCATTCAGAACCATCACAGGCGAACAAAGGAGGAACATTACAGAAAATAAAAGGAAAGGTATTAAAAGAAGGGCATTGTGGGGAGGTGAAGGAAGAACATAATTTCTTAAGTGGACTGGAGAGAAGGAGTAGGTGAAGGAGGCCACTCTGTATCAGAACATCTTTTCAATGATATGTTATTTGGCAGGTAGAATGAGATTGCCTGTAATAATTTTTCATTTTAGCTTGAATGCAAGGACATATTGAGAAGAATATTTAAACAGGATGAAACTCATACACAAAAATTCATGTATCTGATGCCATCATCTTAATGGACACACCATGAACTGGCAGATTTTTCTTCAAAACATTGCCAATGTTTTTAATTATTTTTTTTTTCCTAATGGCAATTGGTAATAGGGTAAATTTCCTAATTGTCTCCTTCTTCATTGACTAGACAGCTTAGCAGCCTTCCACTTCAGTAGCTTGCTGTGACAGTTGCCATTATTAAAACAGTTTGATAGCTCTACTTATTATAGCATCTGTGGTGTTCTAAGGAATGTCTAGGACCATACAAGGAACCTTGATTTTGATTATTTGTCTGATAGAGAAAGGAGTGTGAGAAGTGAACGGACAAATTTAATACCTTATGATATGAAATGAGTAAATTAATTAATGAATAAAGACTGATTAGCGTTGTTTGGCCAAGAGAGCATTGCTGGAGTATATTGTACACTACTCCAGCTAAGTTAGGGATTGGAGTCACTTTTAAAAATAAACCAGCCTAGTTGCTAAGATATTCATCAAGAAGGTGACAGGAAGCCTGAATTCCAGATTCCTGCTCTCAGAATTATTTTTACTTTTACCCAATGACTGCCTAATATAAAATGTATAAACAGTGATTGGAACAGTTACCAGAGTTCAGGACTCCCCTGCTGACCTAAAGGCTACATTAGGCCATCTGCGCAGGGTGGGGGTTTTCTTTTTTTTTCTTCTTCTTTCCATTCTGTTCCTATGCATCTTACATCCTTTGTTAGTCAGTAGGTCGAATTTCAGCAGGAGGGGTAGAAGGTGACACACTGAAGCCATATGGTACCTAAAGCATCTTGGGGGATGCAAATTACATGCATTTGAATCTCTTAAGCTGAAGATAGTGTAAGGCACTAAAGTCTAATACCTAACAGAGATTATTGGCACCACTGATTCATGTTCCTCCGATTGGAGTGAAGGTGGCTCTGGCTGCTACAAATTTGATTTCATTTAATGTTTTAGTTAAAACAATTGTAATAAAGCAAACAGGCCATACCCTGTCCTGTCAACCTGTTGAAAAGTAGCACAACATGATGCATCTACATGGCAAAATTCTCTTTCCCTCCTCTACTATGGCAATTTCATGCATACTACTTTTTAGGAACGCTGTAAGGGTTGACTGCACTGCTCCTCAACAGTGTGACTTTCTAACAATCAAATACTGTGGTTCATTGCACACTCATGGCCTGTGGCTATTGCTTTAGTAGTAAAGGTGCCCCATCTAGGTGGGTTTGGACAGGACCTACTCCCCTGGCTGTTCATGGCACAGCTCTAGTTATGTACTGATAAACAAGAAGGTATTAATGAAACCATTGGGCCAAATGCAAGCAGTCAGTTTAGTATCCTTGTGTATCAGAAAGACAATGAGTACTAGCTACTTTTATTTTTTTTACTTTATTTTTTAATGTGGGAATTTAGATTGTTAAAGTATGCAAGTCTTATTTATGTATTTAAGGTCTCCTTCAAGTCTGACCTGTGGACAAATACATTCTCAGACCTCTTTTCTCTTGGTAAGACCAGCTTGACAATAGATGATTTTTCTGTTCTATTATAAAATGATTAATACCTTGTTCACTAGGAAAATATAAGTGGTTGTTAGGTAGAGGGTAAACAAAGGACCAGATTGTTCAAAACTCTAACTAAAATAAGGGAAATATCCCTAAAATTCAGTACTGTGGCTTTTTTTCCCCCTTTATATTATTTATATCCAAACTTTTCTAATCTTACATAAAACTAAATTAGAAACAATTATTTAGACTGGACATGCATATATGTCTTTTTTTTTTTTTCCTATGGATGAATTTCTCAGGGTGGATGTTTTCTTTATTCCCAGAGGAAGAGCCTCAAGCTACATTTTGCAGTTTGTCTCTTGGGGCCAATTATGTAAAGGCCACCAACCCTGTGTTTCAGAGGCTAAAATTACCAGTTGCTGAGCTTGCTCACATGTTCAAAGGAGGCTCTGCACATGTGTTTTGTGTTAATTTTCAGCTCTCATGAGCACACTAATTCAAAGAAGGGCTAACTGAGTCAGTGTTAAAGCTATATTCCCTTACCCTTTGTGTACAGCAGCTTGGCTTTGCAAATCTGTAGCAGGCATTTTAAGTCTCCTCAGTGAGCAAAACACATGATACACATTAATAATTGTCTGTGGTAGTCTGATGGACTCAAAAAGGGTATAGGAAAAAGAACAAGCATGAGAAGGGAGTTTGAGAGAAAAAGTCCCAGTGGAGTTCTGTACTGATTTGGTCTCCTTGGAGTGAACATAGTTGTCATCATCTCTGCTGTAGAAAATAAACATTAAAAAAGCCAGCTGGCAATTATTTCTCAGGACGGTATTTATAGCACAAGGGGATTTTCTTTCTAAAGCACTGTTATTCTTTTCTAAAACCATTTTCTAATATTTGTGTATTAGCTTTTGAAAAATCATAGGAAAGCACCATAATTGCTAATTAAAAAGCAGTTAAAGAGACATTAATGAAACTCCTTCATTGGTCTTTTATGCAAAGAATTGATGAGATCTGTTCCTGAGCAGACACAGTTCTCAGACAGATTCATTAGCTGGTCTCTGACAGGCACAATTCAGTTAAACGAGCAGATCATACATGCCATTTATTGAGGTATATCAAGTAGTCTTTACTCATTTTGGGGAAAAGATAGCACATTAAATATGGTTATTATATGAATGGAAAAAGTTATAAATTTTCAATGGAGATGAAAGGTAAACTTGGGAAGAGATTGTCAATTTGTTTCATCAATTTGCCATAACTTCACAAGTTCTTCATACTTCATGGTGCTTTTTCCTGAAAAATAAAGACTAAACACATCTTTAAAATATGTGCGTAAGTTCAAATTCAATAAACCAAATTTTGGGGAAAAATCATAGTGCTTCCACTTGCTGTGCAGAATGGCAAACTGCACGAGCATAATGTTTCTTTCAGCCCTTTGCTTTTCTGAACAAGTGACAAATAGCCTGGTGAGTGATACTGTACAAGGAACAGATCTTGAGTAGATTGTGACAAGTGCAATTTTAAGTCCAAAGGTGGTTTGGTGGGTCAAGCCCTGTAAACTTCCTACTGTAAACTTCCACAGATGTATATGAGGAATGAAACTAAATTTCAGCTTTTTTTTTTTTTTTACCTCAGAAGAGATTAAAAGGAATGGTAAAACTTCATAGGGCTGGGCCTTGGGAAAAGAAAGAACAGGAGGAGTTAGACAAAACTGTTCAGGCTTTCAAGGTGAGGTAAAGTGCAAACAAGAAATCAGATTGTCAGAGGCATGTGAATCTTGGACCCTGTTGTACTGGAGGCTGCTTGCTATGGCTCCATGTGTCTTGGTCCAAGTAGTAGCGAGGTTGAGGGATATGATGACTCACTGCACACAGTACCTTACCAGCACCCACAGAAATGCACACAGCATGTCCAGCAGGTATGGCCTGGCCTCTCATCAGGATGAGAGTCTAAATATATGAAATCAATAAGGTTTACTCAGTAACTGGCCTTAGACACTCAGTCTACACAGTACTTGCCACAGATCCCTGCAGCCCCACTCCAGCTGCTGGGACACAAACTTTCTCAGTACACAATCCCAGGTCTATCCAGCAGATATGCCAGACCTATAGTCTCCTAAGCTGTCATCTTTCAGATCCCTGGTCAGTGCAGTATCCAGAGCCCCAGCTCACCTATAGCTGTCTCCCAGATGTCTTATCCTGCTCACCAGCTACTCTGGCTCAAAATTTGCCAGCAAATTGCACTCATATGTGTAGTCCTGCAATTCTTTAGGGAAACATGCATGCAAGTCACTTGACTTGCTGACATCAAAACCTATGGCCTCTGATGACCTGCAGTCCTTTCTCCTGTTGCTGGCAAACATGCATACACACAGAATTGAATGTGAGATGACACTGGAAAGCACAACTACGACCTAACAGTCCTTTGTGATGATCAGACACAGGTCTAGGTCAGACAAGGTTGCAGACCAGCAACCTACCTACTTCTCAGCCAGCCTTTTTATCCCCTTTCTGCTCTATTTTCTTATTTTTGTACTCACCTTTATCCACCCTGACGTCTAATTTTTCTTCCCTTTGATTCTTCACCAAATATCCAATAACAATTCTTGCATCTTATAGAATCATAGAACCATTAAGATTGGAAAAGACCCCTGAGATCATCGAGCCGAGCCGTTAACACAGCACTGTCAAGTGTTCAATTCACCACTGAACCACATCTCTAAGCACTCTACATGTTTTTTGAATAATTCCAGAGACGGTGATTCCGCTAGTTCCCTGGGCAGCCTGACCACTCTTTCAGTGCAGAAATTTTTCCTAGTATCCAGTATAAACCTCCCCTGATGCAACTTACGGCCATTTCCTCTTGTCCTATTCCTTGCTGTTCATGAGAAGAGGCTGACCTCCACCTGGTTACAACCTTCTTCCAGGTAGTTGTAAAGAGTGATAAGGTCTCCCTGAGCCTCCTTTCCTCCAGGCTGAACAACCCCAGCTCCCTCAGCAACTGCTCATCAGACCTGTGCTCCAGCCACTTCCCCAGCTTTGTTTCTCTTCTCTGGACACATTCCAGCACCTCAATGTCTTTCTTGTAGTGAGAGGCCCCAAACTGAACTCAAGATTTGAGATGTGGCCTCACCAGTGCCAAGTACAGGAGGATGGTTACTGCTCTAGTCCTGGTGGCCAATATTCTCACAATCCCCTCAAAATTGCCTTGGAATGTATATTTCATTCACTTACCCTATTTCCCTTGAAGAGTACTATATCCCCATAGGCAATAACCCTCTTCATTCTGCAAGTTGTTCTGGTAAAGGAGCTTCTTTGGTTGAACCACATTGTTGGGTTTCACGCCAAGGATGTTGGTCTGGGTGTTCTCTCCTCCTCAGAGTAGACTATTTGGTGTGTCTTGTTTGCCCTGGCACTGTTTCTCTGAGCGGTGCCAGGCTCCTGAATTTGTGGTGACCAGTCTCTAATCACACAGCTTAGCACTGAACACTCCGTTCCTCCCAGGCTTAGGTGAACACTTGCAGAACTGTATGCATGTGCCAGGAAAATTAAATTGTAGAAAAGGAGATTGGCATGTCTAGAGGACCTTTTTTTTTCTTTCACTCTTTTTATGTTTTTCCCTTTTGACCAAATGGAGCTGTAATTCTTCATTTCAGAAAAAAACTCTTCCACTTTGCATAATATAATTATTATTCGGAAAATAATTATTCATTGGAACAGAGAATGAGAATGTTAGGGCTGTTGCCTTGGAGGCCTGGATCATAATCCCTCTTCCAGTGAGTAGATAATTATGCAAAAAAGCCAGATTCAAAGTAGCACACCTCCAGACCAGCGCATATGGAACTCATCAAGAAAGTAAAAATCAAATAAATGAAGAATTTGTTCCTATGCTCCCTGGTATTACTTGCTTGCTCAAACTGCTGCTCTTCTCAGAATAAATTGCACGTTGCTATCATTCTATTATCTGTTGTGCAGGATGAGATATGGATCACTGGAAGTTTCTTTCTAGTTGTGTACTAAATAGGGTAGATCTAAATTATGAATTCTGCTAGAGGTTTCAATACAGCTCTTTGGGCTGTTAGTAATAAATTGATCAGTGCATGGTCAAAGGCAGAAATATAATTCCCAAAATTTTCTTAAATGTACTGCTGAGTGTTTGTGGGTAAATCAAGGGTGGGTCTTAGAGCTCTCCAACAGTGTATCAGCAAAATCCCAGCCACACCTATGCAGAAATTAATACAATACATAAGAAAGACAGCCGAGATAGCTTTAAACATCCTCTTGTTTCAGTTTCAGCAGACGTCTAAATGCTTTAGACAGCTCCTCATAAAGTCTTGCCCTATTGAGCATTAAATCTGAAATGTTGTGCAGGAAGTCTCTATCTTTGAGGCAAGTTGAATTATCTACATTTCTACTTGAAGTCACTGTAGCACACATATGCACACTTTTCTTTTTTTTTAATCTCCATCAAATGGTGTCTGAACAATTCAAAACTCAGCACAGATCAAGGGAAGCAGCATTGCTAAAAATATCACAAGTCCTGAAAACACATACATTTGACAATGTAAGGTGTGACTTCAAAGTCCATCTGGTGAATCAGGTCTGTTTTTAGGGTTATTGAACCCTGTTAGCTCTATTTCTTAGTATTAACTGAAAGTGAAAAGTGCACAAAATTAAGTGGCCTAGATTCAGGGCTTAATTAATGGGTCCAAAGTTTTGCCCATAGATTCCTGTTGCTGACAGAAATGGGTAAGATTTTCAACAGCAACTACTAATCTCAAATGATATAGATTTTGGTGTGACTGTTCAATGTCATAGAATCACAGAGTGGTTTGGGTTTGAAGGCACTTCAAGGATTACCCACTTCCAACCCCCTGCTGTGGGCAGGGACACCTTCCACCAGACCAGATTGTTCAAACCCCATCCAACCTGGCCTTGAACACTTCCAGGAATGGGATATCCACAACTCTGGGAAACCTGTTCCATTTTCTTACCACTCTCTTAGGGAAGAATTTCTTTCTCATATCTAATCTAAACCTACCTTCTTTCCATTTAAAGCCATTACCCCTTGTCCTATTATTCCATGACTTTATAAAAAGTTCCTCTCCATCTCTCTCATAGACCTCTTTAGGTACCAGAAGGTGCTGTAAAGTATCCCTGGAGCCTTCTCTTCTCCAGGCTGAACAGCCTCAATTCTCTCAGCCTGTCATTATAGGAGAGGTGCTCCAGCCCTCTGATCATCTTCATGACCCTTGTCTGGACTCACTTCAACAGGTCTATGTCCCTCTTATATTGGGAAATGCTTACTATTTACAGAAAGCTGTGATTACTTTCTTTCTGGTGATTTGCCTTCTTTAGGAAGTGATGTGATAGGAACATTTTTTCTGCCATTACTTTCTTTTCTATTAGCAGCTTTTCCATGTGATGTAAAGTTTCCATCACTTTTGTGGTTTGATCTGCACTACGTTAAAGAGATGTGTGTGCTATTAGCTATGTCTATCAGACATTTGAATCTCTCTTCTAATACCAGCTAATGGTCAGATAGCGCTATTGATTACTAAGCAGAGTTGTCCATTGATTTCACTAGACTGCTGGAAAATCAATAAAATGAGGTGGCCCAAATTTCACTAAAAATGTCTACAGACCATTTAATTTGAAATATAAGTGACTGTGTAGGGCAAACTATATGTCAGGGTATTTTATGTGCCTGCTCATTGTGAATTGAATAAATGTGAAAGCTATTAGCATTTAAGTATGGAAAACAATGTAATACACACAGGGGGTCTAATTTGTTTTCTCCTTCTGTCTGTGTTGTAAAGTGGGTACAAAATGCTATTGCTCTGGTCCGCTTCTTTTAATTCTCACTAGTATAAATGACTTGGGGATTATTTAGAACAAGAGCAATTCTATTTAAAGTTTTATGCTGTTTCATTGTCAGTTTTGTAAAGAAGATACCATTTCTGTAACATACACCTGCTATGTCATTCCTGTTTCTCTTTGGTGATGAGCCCAAAGAGCAGTTCCAAAGGATCTGACTTTTGTTATATGCCCTTGCCATAATTCAACATTTAAACACAAAGGAATGGTCCGACATTGAGGGTATTGACTCTCTCATTTTCATAGCTCAAGTTCATCTTCCCATTTTTGTGCAAATTTTGCAGTACCACTACACCCGTACAAGGCAACACCCCACAGAAGTGCTAGACTGGCTCTATCTGAGCTGGTGTTTGGAGAGTAGCAGAGATGTGAATTTGAACCCTGGAAGTTTCATGACATTTTTATAGGCCATGTGTCCTAATTACCCATGGATCCTGCCATGCTTGAATGTCAATGCACAGAAAACACCATGTCAGCACTCTGAGCTTCACTTTCCATCTGTGAAATGGAATTAATAATACCTTGCTATCTCACAGTGCTGCTGGGAGGAAAATACATTTTAAGACTGTGAGACACACATAAAAATAAGACAGTAAGTGTGTTGGAAATTCTTGGAATACTTAATTGTGCTAATTGATTTTATTAATTTGATACATTACTTTAATTCAACATAAGATATAGACAGTCCTAAACCCTTTCCCAGGCTGAGTTTAGTCTGGCTCTATGGTGTAATGAAGACACTAAATTGCATTAAATTAGTCTTAGTTGTGGTGTTTTCAGGGCCTGAACTTTAAGCATCTACCTTGGGGTTTTTTTTCCTTGTTCTGTTTTGGTTTTCTTTCTTTTCTTTTTTTTTTTTTTCCTCCTTATATGTTTGTGTGTTTGTTTGTTTTAATTAAACTAAAATAATGCTATTTTCTTGCAACTAGCAGATGCTATGCCAGTGTGGGGTAGGAGTCATTTGAGTGACAGTCTTTTCTTTGCATCCCAATGATGCAAGGCAGAACTTAGTGGATTGAAGGCCTAGAGGTAAAGTCTAGAAAAGACTTGAATTGCCAGAGAAATCCCAAAAGAAGGCAGAGTATAGTCTGCCTTCTCTAGGCTGTGCTTTCTGCTGTGCCTGGAAGAATGAAAATGGTTGAAAAACTCAGAGCAGGAAGGGAAATTCCCTTTTATATTGTCTCTGTAGCACAGAAACACTGCAAATCGAACAGCCTATTAGGAATTAAAAAATGGGGAGTCATTCCTATTTTTTAGACATGCTTAAAATGACTATAGATTGTTTTGCTTTGCTTGACTCTGACTTCTTAATGATTTATTTGTGCCTTACCAGAAGGAGTTGGCAGAGCAGAGAAGTCAATACAGTCTTCCAAGAGAAAATAGCTTACAACAAAAGTAAACAGAGGCAGGGAGAATAAAAAATATCCTAGAAAGGGAGTGAGATGAGATGATGACAGAAGGTGTTTGCAGTAGAGAAGGTGGTGCCAGAAATTGCATATGCACCTCCTTTTTCCTTAAGAGAATTTCCACGTGCTGCCAAAGGCTCAGGTTAGAGCAGAATAACCTTTTATTGTGCTCAGCATAGTGAAAGAAAACAATTGTTTAACTATGGGAACTTGGGCAACCTGAAGACTGTATCTGCTGCATCCTTTCACACAGAACAGCAGTTCTGAAAACTGTCCTTTGCCTTCACTCAAAAGCAGTCAAGAGCGACTCAGCACTGAAGATACTGTCACAGCATATGATAAGTTTTATTTATGGCAGTAGGTAGATACCAAAAGTGATGCACAATTCCACATTTTGGTGCAACTAATTAGTCAGACAGTTATTTAAAAAATTAGCCTCTAGCAAAATATTTAAAATGTCTGTATCAATGCTGGAAACTTCTTCAGACTCAGTCTCAGACAATGAATAAGTAAACCTAGCCTGAGGCTCAAAAATGCAACATATTTTCTTAATTTTATAGTCATTACTGGATGGTAATTACTTTGTACACTCCTGAGTGGGTAAGCTTCCTTCTAGGCAGACATATTTTAATCATGTTCACAGAATCACAGAATCGTCTAGGTTGGAAGAGCCTTCGAGATCATCTAATCCAATTGTCAACTCAGCATCACCATAATCACCCCTAAACCATATGCCCAGGTGCCACATCCAGATGCCTCTTGAACATTCCAGAGGTGGTGATTCCCCCTTCTCCCTGGGTGATTTATTCCAGTGCCTAACCGCTCTGTCAGTGATTTTTTTTCCCCCTAATATCCAGTCTGAAGATCTCCTGGCACAACTTAAGACCATTTCTTCTCATCCTTTCACTTGAGACATGGCAGAAGAAGCTGACCCCCACCTCACTACAGCCTCCTTTCGGGTAGTTGCAAAGAGCAATGAGGTCCCACTGAGCCTCCTCTTCTTCAGACTAAACAACCGCAGGTCCCTCAACTGTTCCTTATAAGATAAATTTTCTAGACCTTTTTCCAGCTCTGATGTCCTTCTCTAGACACACTCTAGCACTTTGATGTCCTTTTTGAGGTGAGATACCCAAAACTGTACACAGTCCTCGAGGTTTGAATCTTGCAGTCTTTTATGTAAGGAACAGGTGTCCATAAAGGCATGCTAATGGCATACCTGTCCTATCACTATAATGCTTCTAATATTACTGGAAGTGATTCTCCACTCCATTGGAATGAAGGCGGGTAAGCTCAGGGGTGTGTGTTAACTTTCTAAGCTGGGCACTCTGGCTAAAGAGCTTTCCCATCTACAGAAAGCACCTACATAATGCCTTTCAAACTTATAACTGCCTTTTTAAAAAAAAAAAAAAAATTCTTAACTACTATAAGACTTTTATGAGAGATTTTGCCATTTTTGCAATGGCTAAAACAACATCAGACATCACTGAATTGTCTCCAGAGATGTCAGTGTCTTTGGCATACCCTGGAAGAAAAAAAAGTCAAAGTGAAACCAAGAAAATTTCATTAAAAAACATTTGAATGGAGGGAGGGATCCGTATGAATGAAATTATGATTTTCTGTCAATAATAAATGAAATTTCTTCATCATAGGGACTCCTGAAATCAAGAATACTCGATTTTATTTGTGTATTCTGGTAATGTTCAGAAAATGAATGATAGACTACAAAGATTTGCAGATAAATATGTGTGATATTTACAATGGCTGGCTCACCTTATATTTCCTTTTATTTTTTCTAAGCTCATACTTACTGTTGGCTTTTAAGACTGTTATATCCCTCTATCCTTCCTAACATTAAGACATATTTGGCATAAAACATAAATCTATTGCTTGCTCTACTATGAGCTGGCCTCATAAAGGCAGGTTTATATTTTTGATTTTTCTAAATAGTGGAAAAAAATAAATCTATATTCTTATCTATGAACTTTGTTTTAACACAGTGATCCAGTTAAATGAGATCATAAGTGAGGACACTTCCTATAGTAAAAAGTTCAATAGTCATTATAAAAGATATTCTCTTTTTTGTCCTTATGGAAGATTGGCAAACTCACAGCATTGGATTCAATACCGAAGATGGCATCAACCTGCAAAATATATGGACAGCTTGTTGGAAATATTCTGTGTGCTTCTTTTTCACCTTTCACCAAGTCAGTACAGGAGAAAGCTGAAAGCTCACAGATGTGTGTTTTTTTCTGCTGCTGTCATGGTTATTTTCAGATGCATTTTTAGATCATGCATTCCACAGGGAAGGTCCTTTCGCTGTCTAGCACAAAGCTGAACGCTTTGCTGCTGTCCTTTTGATTTAGAGAGAAAAATCCCATGTCTGATGTACAACTTTGATTCCTGACTAATTAAAATTGCAGTGTGGGAGCTCATCACTCCTCCTCCAATCCACCCTGCTGAGGTTCAAGGCTACCTTTGGAACATTTCCACTCCACGATGTGTTAATATTGAAGAGAAGTCCTTGTTGTTGTTTACATAGTTCCCCCAAATTTGCTAAATGCTTTCTGAATCTACAAAAAGGTGAGCTACTTGAAAGCATGAACCATGACTAAATAGAACAGATATTTGTACTGTCTGGGTAATGGGTTATTCTATCACCTTTACAAGGAAAGTGAGTGGTCTGACATTTTGTCTTTCAAGTCCTGTTTTTTCTGTCTTTCAAAAGGACAGTGTCATGGGAACTTGTAGTGCTACAAGGATCAATAGCAAATTTCCACTTATGTGTTAGTTTTGGAGAGGTGAACCATTACAGTTGGGTTTTTGTACAGTTATTGACATTCAAGTGGAATCACTTCACGTGTCACTCACAGAAACTTTTCCACTGGCAAAAACACCCATCTGTACTGAACAGAGATCAGTAAAACACTTCTACAAAATAATTTGGGGTGCTTGAAACAAGATCATTTTTCTTTAAAGACTTTGCTAGAAATCTACTATTTTGGAAAATCTAAAATAAATCTTTTCTTCCTGCGTCTTCAACCTAAAGCTCTTGGCAGTTTTATTTTTGCACTTCAGGCCAAAACTAAAATTGACATTAGCTTGGAAATGGTCTGCCAAATAGTATTTGCCTCCACATCTTTCCTTTTCTGCCTCCCCAGGGTGACTGTCAGTGGGCCAGGAAGGCTGTAGGTCAAACATAAAGCCAAAGCATTTGATTCAAAAAATTTCTTTCCAGGACTGGGTACTAAAGAAGCTTGATGGTTTTTTAGAAGTATCCTACTCAGATACTTATTCTCAATTTTCCATGATTTCATACGGTCAAATAATAACTATTAAAAAGACCCATCCAAGAAGGTTGCATCCATGTCTTCAAAACATTACTGTAATAAAAAAATAATGAGAAAAAAACCTCTGGTACTTGTATTAGTATAATATATGAACTAATGTTTATTGTTAAGCTGGAAATTTAGCTTAAAATAACTGATAAAATAAATAAAATAAAAAATAAAAAACCCAAACCCCTGATTTGGAAGATATATGTACTCTTGTCTATCTTGTATGTATACTTCTATGCTTCACAGTGTGGAGCAGCCACATCACCATGCCTCAAGGAGGCAAATAAAAGCACCAAGTTTTATTAAGCACTCATTTTCTCCAGTGTATCAGCACTGAGTTATTTAGCACAGTCACTTCTCATATTTTGACAGGTTTGGGAAAATTCACAGCATGTAAATGGCTTTCAGACTCCCACTTCTACCTATGTGCCTCGTTAATCTGTCATTAGTACACACAGGATGCAAAAGAAAACATGTAGCATAGGAATACTGAATGGCTGAAGAGCTGCTAAAAGCTTTGTTGAACTGTGAGTGCCTTTTTCAACTAGGCTTTGTCTTGGTGGCTTTTTTTGTTTGTTTGTTTGTTTGGGAGGGGTTGTTTTTTTGGTTTTTTTTGGTTTTTTTTGTTTTGTTTGGCTTGGTTTGGTTTTGTGTGTGTGTGTGCATTTGCAAAATAGAAAATAAGTCTTTGAGTCTTTATCTTGGCTGCCATAGACATGACTCAACTTAAGGCCCATGGTTTGACAACCTTTTCTTCTTTATTATGAGGAGGGGGAGGAAATCCTTTTCCCTGGATGCAGCAACCACATCCCTGTCTTTTGTTTAGGTCATTGACTGACATATTAAGGATGAGTTTGGATACTAATCTGATTGTGGATCCTGAACCTGTCTATGATGCAACCAGATTTCTGGATGCCTGTATTGGTCCAGATAGGTACAAAGTATTGTATATTCTGATTACAGTGCAAAATCAGAGTGGAGGCTCCAAAAATTTGGTTTTAATTTAAAATGTTCCCTTTTTCTTTTTTTCTTTTAGCAATTCTGTTTCCCAGCTCTGTTTTGAACTGCGAGAGGAATGTCTATGAAAGGCCTGAGGTTTAAAGTGTGTGTGGAATGCTCTTTCAGTGCTGGCACTACCAAACTTAGCACAAACCACAGAAGCAATCGTCACTACATTTTCTTGGAGACTGAATCTGATTCTGCTTTTGTCAATTGATTAGAGCTTCCCTGTAGAGCTGGAGCCTTGCTTTCAATTTTCCTTACAAGGCATTTCAGCTTCAACTCCCCACTGACAAAGATACACTCATCAAAAAGACTAGGAGCTGAAGGAATACCTGTCCTGCTACCTGGGACCTTGATTCTGGACCAGGCTGTTTACACATGTCACATTAGTCAGTTATCAGATAAAAGCCATGATTTAGGGACAGGTCATGTTTCCCTTTCAAAGGGCAGTGATTTCATCAACAATCAAATTCTAGTAGTGTCAGGCACCATTTTGTATGACTCCTGGGGTGAAGTATATTTCACAAACTATCCTGCACGATTCTAGGTGAAATTCCAGTTTGCTATTATCTAAAGAGAAGTTATTACTAGGTCTTTAACTTGTTAGCTGTTCCTGAAGTGAGTAATAGAAATTTGATCATCATAGAATTAAGGGGATTATTGAATTAGCTTTCTCTTAGGTCTTTCATTCTTATGACATTGCTATGTAGATGATGAACAGCACCATCACTACGACTGAAATAACCAGGGATCTCAATAGCATGATGGTGTATCAGTCTTTGTGAAAAGACTCACTGTATGGAATGTTTGATGGGCAGAAGTGATTAATCTGCAGCCACAAATTTGGCATGTATGTTGAAGTAGTACTGAAATTCAGGTTTCTAAGCTCCACAGAATGTTAGGCAGGATAGTCAGTGCTCCCTCCTATGTAGCTTTAGAATGTTTCCTGGGAAGAGAAGTATCAAGTGACCTTTTGGATATGACCAGTTTTCATGCAGCTTTGGTGAAAGAAGGAGAATCAGGATTTCAGATACCTTGAATTGCTTTTTGAAGACAAAAGCATCTCTTCATTGATTGCACAGAGATAATATGAGCTCAGCTTGGGATCTCCAGGAGAGTCTGCCAGGACAACATACTATCCTGTCTAGCCATTGCTGTTCCTAAATTGAAAGACCAGAATTCCAGAGAACAAGAAGACAGCTTTCCAGTTGTTCACAGAGATCTTCTGTACTGTTTTGGAAGGATAAACTGGGTTCCTGCACACTTCGGGGCTCTTGGTAACATGTTCATTCCGCAGGGAGGAAAAACTAAGTATCAGGCTCTTTCACTAAGTCTGGTACTCAGCACTTTTTATAACCAATGGTGGGCCCTCTTAGCAAGTTGAACTGTCATAGTTCAGTAATCAAGTACTCTAAAAGCAGGAAATGCAACATTCTGGTTAATTTGGACATCATGAATTTATAACCAAACATCACAGAATTCATAGCTCTATAATATCTAGACACTGTGTCTGCTTCAGTAAAAACCATATATAAAATATCTTCTTGAGATGTTATAATAAAAAGAAGCAAATTATTGCCTAAAACTAAACTCTAAAATCTTGTGTTTTATATAGGAGTCACAAAGACCAATCAACCTCTACAGGAAGGTTACTGACATACATAAAATTATCTCAGTATTTTATATTTGTATGAAAACATTTGAACAAGAGTAACAATACATCAATTGTCACTATCACCAATAATAAGACATTGCTCATATTTAGGTAAAAATGAACAATACAGCAATATATTCAATATCAATTTAGGTAATTAGCAATTTAGCCTCAGTAATCAGAATGTGCTTAAGCAAAAATAATTTATACCAAAAATAATCTGAGTGCTGAAGTGATCTTTGTTTATAAACCAAACTAAATCACTTTTTTCAAGTTAATTAGGCATTTTATCTAATTTTTTAAAATTCTATTACTGAAGCTGTACTTTTGTTTGATACTTTAACTACAGCTTAGAAACAATTATGATCCCTCTTTCTTAGATTTTTGGTCTTACCCAGCAGCTATTTCCCTACTTCCATGAATCAAAATACATGGATTAGAGGAGACAAGTTCACTTGTTTTCTATCAAAAGTTACAAAGGATAATTTAAAATATCTTCTACAGAATGTATTTTGCTTTCTGCTTTAATGAACCTGTTGAAATTAGAAAACATTTCTTTCATAACTCTTCCCAGCATTATATCTTAAAGATGCAATCACCAAGGTATCAAGCTAAACAGCTATATTTTCACACCTTAAAATGAAAAGTCTAACATGTCTCTCAGTTAACAAGACAAAAGGAAAGGATCTGGAAGATGAAATACTTGTTATTTATTGTGTTTTCAAAATGTCTTCAGCTGTTACAATATCATAAAATCATGAAACCTTAGAGATCATCTAGTTCCAAGTCCCCTGCCATGGGAAGAGGCACCTTCTGCTAGACCAGATTGCTAGACCGGTGTCTTTGGACTTTGAAGTGCAAACAGAAAACAGCATTTTTTCTTTACAGGTCCCTTTCAGGGGCTGAAAAAGACTGGTGAAACTCAAGAATGTGCATATAGACATAGGAATATGGAGGTAAGGCTATCACAATTTGTGAGAACACATCTTCAATTTTCAATTCAACCTTGTGAAGTTTCTGGAACTATAAAGAACAAGAAGTTATGAGCATGTTATTCAAAATTAGCCACAATTTTAATTGCATGTGGTTTAAATGGAAGTGCAGAATGGCAGTGTACAGAAGAATATGTTTTAAAATATGTGTTGTTTCAGTCAGATGATCAAAATGCAGACTGTCACACACTGCCAATGGCAAAATTACTGTGGCACACAAGATGGCTGAAGTCATACATCAGTTATGCTGACTTATGGATGTGAAATATGAAAAGATGATTATTAGCAAATATCCAAATAGCTGAGAGATGCAAACTGGACAGCTTGTCATACTGACGGAGCTTAATGAGTTTATAGTTGAATAGGATAAGGATTATACTGAGAGGAGAATGCAGAGTGCATAGAGCTATGCAGTAGCAAGATGACTGCTATAATAGCATGTGGCCTTAGACTATATATTGTCCATATTCCACTTTGCAGTACATCTGCTGACAAAGCAGTCTCTCCTTAAGAGAACAAGCCTCATTTTCTAATGTATTAGAGCTTGGGGCATAAATTGTTACAAACCATACTCTTTTCATCAGAGATACAGTTTTCCTATTTCAAAGTATATAAATATAAATGGGTTACTGCAACTGAGTAAATTAAGGTATCTCAGTTGAGCTGCAGTACCTGACTGGCTGAGCACTTACTCCACTATAAATGTAATGCCAGACACTACCTTAAACCAACCTCTTTCATGGCAGGAGACTGTGCAAGTAGTTACTGCAGAAAGGTTAAAAGGTACTTCTGTACTTCATGTGCATGCAATTATTTTTCCATATTGTCAGTGTTGCCGTATATCATAAAGTTTTCAAGCCTTTATTATTTTCCCAGAAAATTTTCATTTTATAGAGTTACTTGTTGCTTGCATAAGGCTGTACTGTGTTTTGCTGCATAAGGGGAACAAGCAGAATTTAGCAGCAGTATTTTAAGATAACCTATTTTAAAGAATGAGGGAATGTTAAAAGCAAGCTCTAGATATGAAAATGTTTCCCATTTAGTTAATACTGCTTATATATCTGGTAACTACTGAAGAGAAAGGCAAGTGAAAAGATCATCTTTTAGGCTTGAGATGCCAAAAAATCCTTAATGAAAAATATCTTAGCCATATCAGGCTACAGCGTATGTAGATACTGTAATTGCATAAAAAGACTGGGGTTACATACCAAGTAAGCATCTGAACTGAATAGAAAAGCTAAATGTCTTAGCTTTCTACCTAAAAAGGGGCGAGAAAAAGCACCCAAGCACCCTTGAACTTTCTGTCTTTTAGAGGGCTTTATTGAATTGTAAGACTTCCTTCTTCTTGGGTGGAATCAACTTTCCCAACTCTTCTATCTGTATGCAAAATTCTTAATTCTCTATATCCTTTGCAGAAACTTTCCAGAAGATATATTTAAGACAAAAGTAACTGTAGCAGAAGTTATGGAATTAACTGTCAAAGTGAGTGCAGCACCAACCTGATAGGAGCATGGAATGTTTAGAGTTTCTGAAGAAACCCACAGATGAAGTAACTGAATTACTAACACTGATATCTAACCTTTGCTGAAGACTGGGGGATGGCAAACATAATACCATTTTAAAAAAAAAATAATTCTGGAGGACATTCGCCGATATGATGGTGTGTAAACCTGGTGTCTATGGTGGGAAAATTAGGACAAACTATCATTCAGAATGGAATTGGTGTACATGTGAATAGATATACTTTACCTTGGAAATGTGAGCATCGCTTTTGCAAAGGAAAATACTGTCTTGAAAATCTATTGAAGATCTTTGAAAGGGTCAGCAGGCATATGGGTACAACTGATCTGATTGATATAATGTATTTGGATTTAGGTATTAAGCAGTCATGCATAACAGATAAAAAGGTCATAACTTGGGTAAATAATTGGTTATAAAACAGGCAACAGAGAATGAAGTAAATAGTCAATTCTCCCACTGAAGAGAGGTCAGCAGTAGAATTCCACAGGGATATGTGCAGAGAATTGTTCTGCTTAATATGGTTATCAGTGACCTGCATAACTGAGTGAGCAGTGATGTAAGAAAGTTGGGTGATGATACTAAATTATTCAGGGTAGCATGAGGTCTGACTGGAAAAAATTGCAGAAGGTTTTTATGAGATAACTGAAAGACCAAAAAAAAAAAAAAAAGAAGAAGGTCAGATGAAATTCAGCATAGCTAAATGTAAATGGATGAGAAGAAGAAAAGACAGTCCCACTTTCACATACAAACAAAGTGCATTGAGATAACTGTTGCCAGTCAGGAGCAATTTTTTATTGCTGAGAAAGAGATTTGTACTGAAATGTCAACTGGTGCTCAGTAGACATCATAAAGTAAATGTTAGGAATTATAAAGAAGGTAATAGAGAGCAAAACAGAGATCACTGTTCCACTACATAAAGTCAAGGGTTCAGACATATCCTAGAATATTTTATGCAGTCCTGAGCCTCTCATCTCAAATGCAGGAAGTACAACTAGAAAAAGTGAGGAAAAAGGTGACAAGTATGTTCAGCTGTCTGTAACAGCTTTCATACAGGGAACCCTTGTGTAAGCTATAAATTGTCTGTTGGAAAAGAGTTGACTTGGGGGAAGGATGTAATGGAAATTTAAAAAATCTTGAGTGATATGAAGACAGTGGGCAGAGATTAAACTGCTCAGTCTTAAAGTCAAAGAACAAGAGACAGTCAAATGAAACTCACAAAAACCACTTTTTTGTTGTTGTTTTCAAGACAAGTGAGAAGTGATAGCTGATTATACAAGACAGGAGACAAGAGCAAGTTCTTGCTGAAGACTGTTTTGTATGCTAAAAATCTCTCTGGACTTCAGGGGATATTGAACAAGTTTTTGCAGAAGAAATCTATCAAGGTTTACCAAACACACACCCGCCTCATATGGCTCAGCAGATCTCTGAAATGGAAATAGCTGGAGGGGAGGAGAATGATAAGGAGAGATACAGACTGTTGGTATCTTCTAGTTTGTATCATGTCCTCCAGACTTGTGCCCATTGTTAGAATCAGTTTACTGGAGTAGACCCCAGTTGGTCTGACCTAATACTGATATTCTTACATTCATGTATTCTCACCAAGCTTCCTTATCAGTATGCCAATTGTCACATTCCAAAACCGAATTCCAATGCATATCAAAATGCAGGCAATGTCGTGGATGTATGAACTGGGACTTACTATGAACTGAAGAATAAACCTACATGATAACATGTACATATATCCAGTGTCATGCCCACTGAAGTTGGGTCAAGTGCATACAGAGATGTATACCACATTTGTATTTCATCCCACACTTCTGCTCTCCTATTTATAAAAGCTTGCTGTGGGCTTCAAAAAGGACAAACATACAGTTCAAAAGAGCCTGCAGATGATCAGTGGTATGCAGTAAAACTATGTAGACACATATACAAAGAATGATCCATCTGCCTGTTTGGCTCCTGCTAAACTCAGCACTTGTGAGTGTACGTAGGCAGTTATTATGAGCTGTGATGATGACAACTACATATGTGCTTTGGAGATCATGAGTGTGAAACCTCATTGCAACTATGTTTTCTTTGGATTTTGCATATTTAGACTCCTTTTCTCATCATTGCAGCCCACCAAATAAAAATAAAAGCTTCTAAATATACATGGCCTCCAATGTCTTACTAAATGTGTCAATATCTTAAAACATGAAGCAAATCTGATTTTTTCTTTATTTCATGTTTTACCTTTGTCCAATTTATGATAGTTTGTTTGTACTTTTGACAGACTAACATACATAAAACCTTCTATCAATGACTCACTTAAACTAAATTCCATTATCTAATGTAAATGTTATCCTGGAAAATATGCCTGATTCATACTATTGCTATTAATCTCTTATATTCATTTATCTGAGATTTTTATTAATCTCTGATATTGTTCTACTGTCCTTCCTAGAAAGTGTTCATGTGTCTATGTACCTTACACATATAAGGTAAGTTGGTAACAGTTGCAATATTACCTTAAACAAGTATTGCAAAATTAAAGACTCCTGCAGCAATCTTGAAGTTGAAGAATGGAGCTTAAGACCAAGGTAATAGGGGGTCTGTTACTAGCCATATTCCTGACATCATAGTTATGAAATTTATTCTAGTTTCTAAGCAAAAGCAACATAAGAAACTGTAGCTAACACACTTTCTTCTAAAGTAAATGGAAAATCTTCAGTGGAAGGACACACTTTCAACAAATTTATTTATTGATGAATGATGTATAATTTCCCATCATAATTCACCCATATATTTTCATCTGAAAGGCTAAAAATGTGAAAGACAGTAGAGATGATAATTTGCAGCTAAGATTTTGGAATGCCATCATTGTAATATTTTTGTTTATAGAGATAATTCCTTCCATTAAATTAATTTGGGACAAAGATAAGCACTTAGAACAAGCAAATGTTTTCATTCTATCTAGTGATGTAAGGGAACACTTAGAAACAACTAGGAGAAGGGACTCTGTAAAAGAGAAAGTGCCACTCATTAGAGTGATTTATAAGAGCTATGTCTGACTACCTGCCTAAGACTATCCCTGAAGAGGGCTCAGAGATTGTCTTTGGTTGAAAAGTGTTATGCAGCTGATGCTTACAATAGCTAGAGCACATCAGGATGATTGAAATGTTTTCAGTTCTAATTTATTTTGAAAAATAGCTAGTGGAGCAAACACTAATATAAAGAAAGAAGATTCCACTTCAGTTACCTGTACAGCAAGAAGTTAAATGGTCAGGTGTCCAAGTATCTGTGATATTTTAAGACCTTCAAATGGTAAAATAGGATTCCTATGGTTTGGTTTGTTTTATTTTCCTAGCAAGACCAAAGTATTATCCAGGCAAGGATTAATGAATTAGACATGGGTGGGGGGTGGGGGGTGGGAATAGGAGAAAAAAAATGTAATTTTCTTTAAGATCTATAGTATTCTCTGTTTGCTGGTCAAACAGATTGTTTGTAATGTCCATATTGTTACAACTGTTAGAAACACAGGATAGAATATTTATAGAGCACAACACACACATGTATATATTGCAATTATTTATTTAGATCATCATTAAAAGGTTCCTGGTGTCACTGGCAAAAATACAATATATATATATGTCTGTGTTTGTATGCACATGTCAATTTGTTTGCTAACTAACAAATGAAACGTGTTGGTTGAGAAGGAAAACTAAGAAAGCTTGGGAAAGTGAGAAGGAAAAGGATAAAATCTATTCAACAATAACAAATAAAAAAAGGATGGTTCAGTGGCTCTTGATTTAATACATCTGGACAACTCCCCACTGGAAATCAGGAATTACAAATCAGTGATATGTGCTTTGTTCATCTCCTCATCATTGTGCTGAGCATGAAAATAGGATCTAATTCAATGAAACAAACTGCTTACCCTATGAGCTGATTACATGATGTGCACACAGAGTATTAATTTTTATGCAAACATAAAGGACTGAATATGAAAACAATAAAAATCCATTTGTTGCCATATTTTATCTTTTTTAGTATGACTTACTTTTTTTTCTCTTTATGTATCTCTGTCTTGTATTTGAAATTTCATAGGTGCAGCACACATTTCCACTCAGTCTACAGCAATAGGTAACAGTTTGCTGCAATTTTTCCTGGTTCTATCACACCAATCCCAAAAGATTCAAGCCCACTAAAGAATGAGATTTTTGTGTGTTAGTTTTTAAAAGAAGCAGGATTTTTTCCCCCCCTGATATGACAGAAGCAATATATGTGTCTTGGTTCCAGCAAGTGGCAGAGGGTTTGGAGAACCTCAGTAGGAACACAAAATTGGGGAGTACCATTGCTAAACCATGACAATATGTCAGAGTGTATTCTAGGACCATATTCTTTAGACAATAAAATTTCCTATTAGAATAATAAAGAATAAGGCTGTTTAATCAGATAGATTGCTTAGTGTTCCAGAAGGAAAGAATCAAGTGGCCTTGCGAATGAAAATGTCTTAAATCTTGTTAAATAGTTGATAATTTTTTTTATTGAAGAAACGGTGTGCAAGCTCTGAAGCTCTGAAAGGAATGTTAGCTGCATTGCAATAAATGCTTTGTGTACCTGCCCAGTGCTGAGATAAGGGCTCCCTGATCTGTCCTTATTCATGATTCCTTTACACACTTTCCCTTCACAAGAAAACAGCACATAAGTAAAAATCTGAATAGCTTTTTATGTAATTCTGTTACATTTTTAGTGTCAGAGCCTTAAGTTATTATTTAAACTTCTGTAGGCATCCTCTGAAAGGCTGTGACAAAGAAAAATTAGTAGTGAGATGTCCACAATCAACCCACTGACATGCTCTGATCATTACTTGGTCCTGCATAATTTGTTTTTGTTTCCAGGTCAGTGTAGTATAGATGAAGTTCAGTCTATTATTCCAGAGTGCAATACATTTTGCCTGTACTAACTGCAGCACATTTTAGACATCTTCAAAGTTCATCAATGTGACTTGAAAAAATATGGTAAATTCACCTTGCTAGAGTTCGGTCCTGTGGACTCCGTGGTAGACACTGCTACCTATTTGCTGAAATTGCACACTACCAGGCTGGCCCAACCCTCAGTAAACTTATTTGCAAATGGTGCATCTCATGTAATGCAGTATTGGCCCTTGGGTGCTTGAGGCAGAGATTTTCTATGACTGGTTATTAAGCATGTCTCTGTGTCTGCACTTTAGTGTGTTTCTGCATTTAAGTCCTGGCTCTATATTTTAAGAAAAATCTGTGTTTTGTAGGTGTAAAAACTACAAATATGATGTACAGAGCAAAACGAGAAGATAACATACTCACAGGTCTTCACTGTGCAGAAAAGAGAGTTCAGCTGGTTTAAAAATATGTAGAAAAAATAAGAAAAATGGAAAACTATTATAGTGTGTGTGGGTAGATTGCTAACATCATAAAAAAATCACTCCCCAGTTTGATCTGTTTATTGTCATGCCCTTCAGATAACAAGTTCTCACTTGGCCTTGATGCTGTTCTGGAAAGTGCAACACTAATTAACCAAAAAACCAAAATCCAAAACCCAAACCCACAATAAAGCAAAGTCTCCCCAGAATTCCAATAAGTGAAAAAAAAACCAAGCCAGGAGGGAGGGGGAAGAGGTGATATATCTTTCTTAGAATAAACCTCATCTTCATTAGTGAACCAAAAAATGCATGTATGCTTTCGTCTGTTTTCTGTTGCTTAGAAATAAAGAGCAGTGGTATAAAGCCCTGGTGCCATTACACTCAATTTACAACAGCCTATTTACACCAGCTGAGGAACTGGCTCATAATGTTGTTTGAATAGGATGACAGCCCAGAAAATCTTCTGATGAATGAGTCACCCAGTTGTGGAACCAAAATTCATTCCTGATCCACTATGGCTATTACATTTATATTATAAAGAAGGTCATGGTTGTTTTTAAGTTAAATATAGTACCCTAAGGATTTAATTAGATGGGATTTAAAATTATGAATACTGAAGCCAGACAGGTCATATTGGATAATCCAGTTTTATTTTACTGTAATTGGTTACACAAGTTATTATTTCATTATTTAGAACATCCTGATTCTCAGTGGAAGTCTTTGTGCATTTAATTAACCATGAGTACAAAATGACTTTAACAAAGTGAAGTCATTAAGCCCTTCTTAAACACCATTTTCAAATGGAAATTGACAGCAACATTTTTATTTAAATTCTTATAATTTTGTAGCTTTTAAATGAAGAAACAAGGTAAATAATGATGGCTTAATTGCTTTTTTATTTACTAGGTTTAGTTATTACTTTTAGTTGAATATTCCATATTTGGATTTTGATCTGAGGTGATTGTAACTTGAATTTTGCATGTTCTGGCTTTATGGGTAGCTTGATCTCCACTTTGATAAAGTTTGCAGTACTCTTCAGTTTCTGATCAAGAGAAATGTTCACTACCGATCATGTGTCTTTGCTGAGGTCTACAGATTTTGATGCATTTATAAAAAAAAAGTGAAAGATTTTTACCATGGTGTTGGTAAATTTAAAGGACAAGAGGAGATTTAATCTTTACTTAACTGAAAGACTAGCAGACCAGTGTGGACCTCAGTGTGATTGTCAAGATTGATGAAGCACTTGGTTACTTCTTCTGGACCAGGCCAATCTGTTTCACTGCTTTTGTTAATCTTTTTGAGGTTGATTTTCAGATTGTTGTGGAATTCTCCTCACAGGAGCTATTCAAGAGCTGTCTGGATGCAATTCTGTGCAACGGTCAGTGAAAACCCCACAGCAAGAGTTCATTTCCCTGTCAGTCTGTGAGTTGTATGGATATAGACAGCTGATTGCAGTATCAGTAAGTAGTTTCTTTGCAGCACTTCTTTTCACTAACTGCATTCTGCTTCAGCCCATTTGGCTATGAGAAGTGATTTATCTGTGTTACCATCAAGAACGTGGTACAATGGAGGTGCTCTCTGGCACATCATAATGTGCAGTATTAAACAGTGTTTATCCCCATGATCATTCCCATTGCAGGTCTGGCAAATTGTGAAATGTAGCAGAGTCAAACCTACATTCAGTAGGGACCATAAAAGGTAGGTTGTTATTTGTGCTGTTTGGTTAATTGTTCTATATGACTGAGAAATAGATGGGAATTTACTGGAGGCTTTTGATATTCAGTGTTGCTGTGTCACAATACATTGAGAATAATGAATAGGACATTCACTCTGGAGCAAAGAACATTAGTTTTCTTACCTAGGAAACACGGAAGCCAGCTGGAGAGGAGAAAATTGCCAGGTAGATTGTCAACATAAAGGCAAAGGTAACATGCTGATAATAACCAGGGGAAATATGAAGATAATAACAGAGGATGATAACAACCCAGCTGAGGAAGAGAGGGGGGGGTCTGGAAGATAAGTGATCCCAAGCTGTGCACAGCTATTATGCAGATGGAGGGGCAACTCTGCTCCTGGAGAAAGGAGCTGGTTTATTTCTCATGTAACAGAATGTGTGTAACTCCAGCCTTGTATTAAGCAAGACCAGGCCTTGCTTTCTTTCTTTTATCAGGAGTGTGTATTTCTTGACAGATTTCCACACCACTGCCTTGTTATTGTGGATGTATCATTATTTATCCCACTTTGCCTTCCCTGCCCCTCCCCCTTTGCTGTGGGGATCTTGCAAAGTTGAAGGCAATTGTCATGTCAGGTCTATGTGAATCTGTCATGCACGAGGAGGAAAGATGGAGTGATCACTTCTTGCTGCCGTGTTTATTCTGTTTTCTGTCTTCAGCAGGCCTGTTAGCAGTGAGATCCTTTCCAAAGCACTTCCCATCAAGATTCCGGGAGGAATGAGGCGAGCCACAGTAGCTGTACGGCTGTCCAGTGACAACAGAAACCTTGGATAATCTCCAGCAGCTGATCCCTGAGTACATTTACCCCATAAGACACCTACTCCTTGCAGCCTGTCCCAGCTCCTTGTATCCATCTGCCATCACTGGCAGGTGAGGAGTGAGGAAGAGGAGCTGAGGAAGGGGAGAAGAGGAAGGCTGGAGTGGGGGACACAGCAGCCATGATAAGATGGGGGTAGAATTTTGTCCTGCCCAGGAAATCAGCTTGCTTTTAGGAACTGTTGTTTTCTGATTTTCAGACGCCCCAACAGTGGTGGCTATACAAACATTTTTTGTTCCTCTCTTTTCCAAGTCATAATAATTTACTTACAAACAATTTTAAAATGGGAAATTCTGAAATCCCCTAAACTTTATTTCTCCTTCACCTTTTTTTCTTTTCTGTTTCTACTTCTTTTCTTCTCTTCCTCCTTGACTTTTTTTTTTTTTTNCACTGGGACTGGGATTTGCAATCAAGATATTTTCTGGACTGTGGTTAGATCAATGTCCTAACTGGAACTTGAGTGACTCCTAACCTCTTGTGACTTATTAAAGCTTGGTTTTGAAGAGAAAAGGAAATAATCTTTGAAAGGCAATAAAAATCATTAGACATTTTATATTTATGAACATGACTCACAGTGTTTTGAGTCTCAGTAATAGCAAGTGTATCACAGGATGCAGTAGCTGAAATAATATAGCAAGTGATTTTATTAACTGCTATGCTAAAATCCTGATGTCAGGCCAGTGTCTTGTCCTATACAGTTCTGCTTGTTTTGGTCAAACTGTAAAACAGTCCCCTTCTCCCAGACAAAATTTCCATTGGAGAAAGAATACAAGTGTTCTCCCAGAGCAATTTTCCATTGTTGGTTACTCACTGGTGGCATTATTAGAAAGATAGTGAACTGTGACTCGCTAGGCAAAGATTTTCATTATCATGTTCTGTTTTTACTAGAAGTCTTGGGAAAATTCAGGTCATTGACTTTGTAATGATAAGTCTATCTCCTCTCACACAACTCCTGCCTGTCAGAAAGGATGATTCAGGGGTGGTAGGCTCTGCTCAGAACCCTTGATGTACTGAGAAAGATAACCAGAACGGCAGCAGCAGCAGCACAGGAATGAGCATGGAGCACAGACACTTGAACTGAACTCTTTGTTTATTGCTTTTCCTTCCCCCTTCTAATAGATTAACCACAGAAATTAAGGGTATGCAACAATTTTATGATTACTGCAATGGATCCTCTAGCTCAGGTAATGCAGGTGCTTAATATTTAATGCAGAGTTCTGTCCACAGCTCTCCTATCAACCCATGTTGTTTATATAATCTGTTTATAGAAATTCTGTCATCACTGTGCCTTTCTGTCATGTAAAGCTCTCTAACAGTGAGAGCTTATTAACTTGTGTTTCCTTAGATTCTGTGCCTTTACAACCAAGTCATTAGACACAACCATTATGCTGGTCTCCTTTTGTTTCTGTCTTGAGATCCATCTTCACCATGATACCTGTGCTTAATGAGAGTCTTTAAGTAGACAGGCTGAAAGTGATTAATTTGTAGCTCTTGTCCACTTGTTTTGTGGAATTAAAAAAAAATAAATTAGAGCTTACAGCTGAATGTTCAGCCAATAGTTTTCACAGTTCTGTATTCCAATTAGTTGCCTTCAGGTTCAGCATCTTTCTTCCACACCATTTTCTGCAAGCCCCGGTGTGCAATGCTGTTGTCTCGATTGTGATTTTGAGGGAAGGAATATTTCCTGTTTATGTTCGTACAATAATCAGCACAGTGAGAGCTCCAAACTAATTGGGACCTCTGGCTGCCACTTGCTTACTGCTAATATACATTATATAAACATCCAAAGAGTTTGAAGAGGTTAGTGAGGAGATTCTGTTTTTTGCATTGTTACTCAGTTTTGCCACTACTGCATAGTTGTTTTATGTTACCTTCATTAGCAGGCAACTACAATGCTCATTTCAGGCTTAAGATTGGAAAGTACTTACTTTTAAAGAAGAGCTTTATAACCAGGCAGAGATAGTTTAGATTTTACTTAGAAAAGATGACACAAGTAGAGCATTGAGTATACACTGAAATTTTATTTAGTAAAAATCAATAAATGTATCTCTGGAAAACTGATTTTTGTGTGTGTCCATGTTTACATTTTTTGCCTTATTTTTTTACTTTTAAATGTAAGAATTAATAATGATTTTTCTAATACTCTGATCTCACTCTAGTATCACACTGAAACATTCATTAACTTACAACTTTGCTAAATGTTCATTAACTTGAATTGCTTTCCAGGGGCTGTATTCTGATACAAGTAAAAGGAGGCAGCCTCTTTAAAAGAGTTCCTGAATTTTTCTCACTTGTTTCTATTTCACTTGTTTCGGTCTTCACTGAGGCTCTTAGCTTAGTTTGGCGGGTTAGACTACACCAGTAAAACCCTCTCAGAGGGCCAGGGGCAAAGGATCCAATTTACATGTAACTGCAGCTTTCTTGCTGGTGACTTTGTGCATGCAGTTCTGGTTAAGAAGTTGTTCATGATCATAGCAATGTTTCTGGAAATTAGTAAAATGTATTGGTACATGAAATCCTGCTTTAGAACTTGTGCCTTGCAGATATTAAAAATGAATCTGTCATAGAACCATGAGTAGAGCTTTTTGCAAAGCATTTGTTTGATGCATAGTTGCTCCCTAGAGAGAATAGTATCCAAGAGCAAGCTCTGAGTAAATGTGTTCATTTGGCACATCCTAGAATGATGTCAAACCTTGACTGGCTCCAAGGGGGAGTTTTGCTTTGACAAACCAAGTTCCCGTGACTTTTGCTTAGAATGGATTCAGGGAACTTGGAAATATATGAAAAGAATTTATCAGCGAAATGACACTTACAATGAGCAGAAGGCATCCATTAGCAGTCAATGGGAAAAAAAAAAAAAGTATAAACAAGCTTTTGCTACTGTTTTCTTAGAAATTTGCTTTGTTTTTTCACCTGAATATATCTATCCATCAATCTCCCCAGCAAACAAAGAAAAACACTCCAGTTGAACTCTGTCAATACAGAACAATCTGAAGTGCACTTTCAGAGAAAACTCTGTTATTTATATTTGTTGTGTGGATGCAGGATGCTCTGCCTAAGGTGTATTTGTGAAGGAGAGAGACTTTCAAAGTCTGAAAGCTTGTTTTTGAGTCCCTACAAATTTCAAGAGGAGTGAGTCCATATTTTGCTCTGAGATAACTTCCATTGAGTTAATCAAAGTTAACACTGTTGCAGAGCTGCGTGTTTGCAGCTCACTGAAATACTAAATGAAAGCACCTGGTGGGTAAATCATTTAATGGGGACATAATCGATGGTGGGGGAGGGGTGCACAGCCAAGCTGCAGTGTGCCAGAGCTGGGTGTTAATTGGGCAGCCAGGTGGGGGCTTGTGGGCAGGTGTGCCTGCCCTTACAGCCAACCTGCACGGGGATTTACTCCTCTGGAGCTACCTAGTGATGTGGTGCAGACATTTGTACTCCCATGGCACTTCCAGCCTCTCCAGTCCTCACAAGACTGAGTGTGAGGCAAAGGGAAGAAGATATGATCCTCTCAAAGTGCAACACAGACTCAGGAAGAGAGAAAACAATAGCCCCAGACAGATATACAGAGGTTCAGCCTGTATGGACATGACATGTCAGTCCCAGTTGGTTCTCCTGCACAAAAATGTGCATTTATAAACCCCGACACAGAGCTCTCATGGCTTTCAGTCCCTGTTGAGTTTCATTCCTTGACAAACAGCACAGTAGCAGGGTGACCCATGGTGGCTTGCAGGATGTGGCCACAAGCGAGGATCTAACTAGGACCCATTAGCAGAACTACTCTGGTCTGGGCAGATTAACTCCAAAACCAGGATCCAAACACTGGAGAAGTGCTAATGTGTTCCCTGACAAAGTCCATCAGAGAAATGAAGGTGCTGGTGTGTTCCTGCCATTTTTTATTTTTATTTTTAATAACTATCTCTTAATATAAAAATATACAAGAAGAAAGCAGAGAAGTTTTCATCACCTGAATGTGTTCTAGCTTTTATACTGTTTTACAGGACATGGTAATAACTTATAGTTCTCAATTAGAAGAGCAGTTCCTTCAGAGTGTTCTTTTAAGGGCCTGCTCTGTTCTGGAGAGAGCTTTGAAATTTGAGCAACTGGACAAAAACCTGCCATAGCAGCCTTGGTTCCCACCTTCAAGGCCCGGAAAGGTGCAGAAGCTAACAGGCACTCCCCTGCAGGTAGATACCTGCCTTCAGCTAGACTTCTTTGTGCTCAGAATTTCTAAAGTACCTTTCTCCAGGTGCTTGAATTGGTTAAAAGTTACATATTGAGGTGAGCAGCTACCCAAAATATGCATAATACAGTTCTGAAATTTTCAGTCCTTTATAAAAGCTAGTTTAAAATGAGTGTTACTTCTGCCTGGTGGAGCTGCTGGGGAATTCACGGTTCTATGGAGCAGCTGGATATTGCAGTGAATCTCGGTTTGATGGAATTTGGCTTTGTAGCAAGGTTGCACAGAAAAAGAACTAGCACAGGGATTTGCTTACACTGCATCTAAGACTACAGGGAAGGGATCCCAAACCCAGCTGCGGCTGAGACAGTCATAATATATTCTTCCAGTGCTTGATCATTGCAAATATAACTATGACTTTTTTGAGCTATAAATTACGTCTGCAATTATTTTTACAGCCATGGTTCTTGAGGAGAATATAACACATGTATTTTTATACTGTCTTGCACTTAAATGGTCTCAAGAAAATTAAAAACATTGGAAGGAGTAGCTCATTTCTGTCACAGAAAGATGAATCTCAAGCTGACTATCCAGAAGCACAAAGTATTACCAAGCCCTAACACACGTTGCCTAAATTCCTGTAGTATTTTCTTTTGCAAAGATATTTTATTTGCTATATATGTACATAAATAATATCAGTGCATTAAAAACATAGGGGACTAAGTTTTTATTTTCAAATTAAGCACTTATTGAGAGTGTTAGTCTGTAAAATACTTGGCTAGAATTCACAAGTGATTAAATAACTTATGAAGAAAGAACCTGTTTGCTCTAAGGGAAGAAAACATACCTTATAAAACATCTTTTAAGAGAAAGTTGGTTTACTTCAATGTAAAAATGAATACAGGTATTTGCTGTCAACTGCTACCTACACATTATAAAGGAAGAAAATGGGTTCAGGTGACAAACTCTAAACTGTGGTCCTGGGAGTTCTGCTCAGCTACTTTATACCAGACTCTGTGGACTTGTTATTTTTTATTATTCTGAAATTTTTAATAAGATCAGAATTAAAATTTTTGCATGGAAAGGAAAGTTGAACACCACCTGGGAAGTCTTCTGCTACACAAGAAATCAGAAAAACCTCATTTACTAAAGATCGTCATCATCATGGCTGGGCTTCGCGAACAAAGATTTGGGAAGGGCTCTACCCACACTTGCTGCAAGGGTGCTGGTGGCTAAAAAGGCCAATGCGAGACCTGCAAGTCTGGTTGCAAAAGGCACAGCAGAAAGTCTCCATAGGCGGTGTTGGTGAGGCATGGTTCTTACTGTGCTGTCTTTTCTTTTCGAGATTGATCCTGCGTGCGCTCTCAAAGGAAGCAGCAGCGTTATAGATGGTGTGCCTCCATGCCTCCCGATTGGAGGCCAGAGCGGACCATTGATGGTGGTCAATATGGCCAAGGCTGAGGTGTTGTTTGAGGGAGTCCTTGTATCTCTTCTTTGGAACTCCTCTCTTGTGGCGGCCCATGGCAGGCTCACCATAGAGCACAANGGCCCGTGGCAGGCTCACCATAGAGCAC
>VXBX01001370.1:0-29194 GCA_013400415.1 Scytalopus superciliaris
AGCCTAGCCATGATGATGGTGAATATGTTTCTCTTAGATTTTAATATTTTAAGTACCATTTGCAAAGTATTTGCATTGATCTTGCATTCGTTTAAGCTTTTTTTTTTGCCTAAGCCATCTTAGTCAATCTTATCTTGTCCATATTCATAAGTTTCAGAGTGTTGGCATGAGTCTGTTGTCCTTGTCTAATCTATCTTTCAAATTGATCTGCTTCTTAGAACAGCTAACATATCCATAATAAACAGACATTATTAATTTCTGTCATAATTGATTTTCCACAGAGTATAGAAGCTAGCCAGTGTTGCACCTTTGGGAAGCTTTGTGAAGCAAAGATATGCTACCCAAAAAGGGGAGAGGGGAACTTGGAGTCGTGCTTGTCTTTCAAGGCATTATTTTAGCAATTATTAATTGCATTATTTCATTTAACTCTCCTACTAGCCAAGGTCTTGCTGTAGCTTGATGGGTTTGTGATTATGTCACGCTTGAAAAGGCATGAATAACCAGCATGAACTGAAAAATTATGAGTTCAATACATGTTGTGTTGTTGTGTTACTGTTAGTGTGTCTCAGTCAGAATCAGAAATGTCTTTTTTTTATCCTTGATTTCTGAACTCTCCTTATTGGCGTCTTTTAGAACATCTAAACCTTCCACTGCCACCTTTCCTCTCAAACTGTTTCAAAAGTGTAGAAGTCTAGAGGGAAAAAAAAAGTACTCTTCTATTATCACGCTAGCTCAGTGAAGCTTCTTTAACTGTTTGATGCCTTTTTTCTATTGTGTCCTTTAAAAGGCTTCTCCTCTTCATCTCAAACTCAGAACAATGAGAGTCTTGTTTACTGAATCTGTAATTTAACAGAGGGGTTTTTTGTTGTTTTTTTTTTTTGATCTTCCTTTTTTATTTATTGCCACCAAAGTTCTTAGGAATTTTCTCTTTTGAAAGCTGACAGAGAATCTTCCTTTTTGTCTGTGTATGTGAGAGATTTGTTATCAAAAGCTACCTAGCATCCTTTGTTAGAACAGCTTTCCTTTCTTGCTGCCGTGATTGAACTTTTGAAGATTCCCTGATGATTTCATTAGAGGAGAGGACATCCATGTCATAAACAAGAATGATTAAACTCCAGATGGAAACCAGACATGAAAATAATAATGTGAGTTTTGCCACTGACTTCAGCAGACCAGTTTCCTCTGTTTCCTTCTCTGCTTACAGTACTCTGTATGTTCTCTTCCATTCCTTCCTGGCTGCCTAATCTAAGAAGGAAGCACACAATGCAAAGTGTAGGGACCAGACAACTGACTTACATGACCTGAGTGTAAAAACAGAGACTGTTTCACTCTGCTATATGAATACCTCAGGAATATTAGCTAAACTCACCTGTTTACTGTCATCCAGTGTGTTTCATTTTCTATGTGTAAAACATAGGTCATTTTTTTTCCCCCACAACTTTTGGGCATTGTGAATGTTAACAGCCACACAAACTCCTAATAATAGGTTGTGATATGCTAAGATCATAAGGCAACAGAACTATATGAATATCTGAAATTAAAAGTGTTCAGGACTTCACCTGAAATTACTTCGAAACTTTGGGATATATTTTTCCCTGTGCTTCAAACTTTGTAAAGAATTGAAAAATGCCATTCAATTGTTTGGATTATTTTTCTAGATTCATTACTTATTAGCACTACATTTAAATGTGCATCAAGTAGAATAGCAACATAAAGAGACTGAGAAGTTCAATTATACCACCCACACATAGAAATAATCTTTTTATACTAAGAATATGAAACAATGTTTTAAAAGCAAATAACACAATTTGTTCACCTTCTATCCATTATGTTCTTTTAGTTTAGAAGATTTCCCCGATTTATTTCAAACCAAGGAATAAAAATAGACTTAATTTCTTTTTGCCATGAATTGCAGTCTCTGGTATTTTAAAAACATATAATACTGTGCTGATTACTCTTTGTTTAAAAGGATGGTAATCTGTGCATGCTATCACAGTTGGAGCTCTGTTCCCACCTGCCAGCTATTTTCTCACTGTTTCTCTAAGCAAGTAGTTTTTCATTTTGTTCTTTAAGTAATTTGATGCAAAGAAGTAATATAATAGTTCCTACTCTGCAAAAGCCTCTTCCTAAGTTATCTGACTTTTCATAGAAAGGTCTGAGCATTCTCACCCATCCAATTTTGGTGATGTAGCTGAGACACCTAAGTAGGAACCTATCTATCTTGCTAAAATGTCTACATCGACTTTCAGACTGTGCTGTGCAGATCTGTGAAGTGCCGTGAACTCTATGTAAAGTTTTCATAAAAGGCAACTGAAGAAATCAGATTCTAATATGTCTTTGACAAAATACATTTGTTTTCTGAAAAGGATGGCATGTTATCTGGGAA
The DNA here is from genome assembly GCA_013400415.1 of Scytalopus superciliaris. Lineage (NCBI taxonomy): Eukaryota > Metazoa > Chordata > Aves > Passeriformes > Rhinocryptidae > Scytalopus > Scytalopus superciliaris. Next base: position 2,387 of record VXBX01001370.1, read on the forward strand.
ATGTCTAGGGGTCTATAAAGCAAGAATAATGTTTATCCTGGGACACTTGCTCTCTCCAGGCTTAAACTCTGAATCAAATCGAGTTACTTACTGGAACCACCTAACTCTCTCCCTTTGAGTGTAGACAAGCTTAGAATGATTCAACTTTTAACTTAGCCAAGGAACTCAAGTGTATTCTTTTTCATTGGAATAATTGAGGGGCCTTCTAAGAATTAATAATACTCAGATACCAGGCTAATCTAGAGTGCTTTCATAGTCATCTTAAATATATATATGTCCCTTTATATAGTTATATTACTTTATATAGCTTATTTATATAAACCTGTTAGAAAGTGTTCAAAGGAGGGCCACAAAGATGGTGAAAGGCCTAGAGGAGAAGTCATATGAGGAGCAGCTGAGGTGGTTTTGTTTGTTCAGCCTGGAGAAAAGGAGACTGAGGGGAGACTTCATCATGGTATACAGCTTCCTCACAAGGGGAAGTGGAGGGACAGGCACTGATTTCTTCTCTGCTGACCTGGAGGAATGACATGAAACTGTGTCAGGGCAGGTTTAGGTTGGATATTAGGAAGAAGTTCTTCACCCAGAGGGTTGTTGGATACTGGAACAGGCCCCCCAGGGAAGTGGTCAGAGCAACAAGCCTGCCAGAGTTCGAGAAGCGTTTGGATAGCACTCTCAGGAAATGGTGTGACTCTTAGTGCTGTCCTGTGTAGGGCCAGAAGTCAGACTTCAATTATTCTTGAAGGTCCATTCCAACTCAGAATATTCTATGACTATGATATATCTGGAAAAAAACAATTTTTTTTCATACCTGCCACCTTTTTCTCTATGACAGTCTTCCTGTTTGCAAAGAAAGTGAAATGACTTCTTAAGGAATCCTGTTTTTAATACCTTATTTCTTCACCAATCCTCCACTTATTCCACTTGCTGAGCCTTCCTTCTGACTGAATCAAGTCACTGGATTTAGAACATTTTCAGAAGTCAGGGTGCTGCTGATCCAGACCTGACCTTTTTTTGAAGACTGACTGCAATTACGATATATTTTAGCCTTTTTTAGCTTAGGGATAAAATTTCCCAAATACCATACAGCATGTTCTGGAAAGTGAAGTCTATTCTAATTTCACAGAGAAACCAGTACACGACTTGGTAAATTGGCAAGTCTGTACTTTGTAGGATGTGATAACAACAGGAGGTGCTCCAGGAGGTTTGGCTGGACTGTAGAAGAAACTGTCAACCTGAGGCATGTTCTAGGAAACAAGATCCACCTTTATTTTGCTGAACTTTAGATTCTTCTTAAAGCTTATAAAGAACACCACAATCTCTGAACAGATTAAAAGTTCACAAATGTTTATCCTTTCTAAAAGCACTGGGAAAAAATGAAACAGTGTTAAGAGATGATTAATATTCGAAAAGCAAGGGAAGAAAAACCTAATACCTACCACTACAGTGGGGGAAGAGTATAGCCAAAACAAATATTGAGAAGCATTTGTTTAACATTTGGCAGTGGATGAAAGTAGGAACAACTTTATATGCTCAGAATTGTATTTCATTTTTGATCCACAGTATTCATTGGAATGTTGAGGTGCCCTGCATGGTCAGATATGTTTAAAACTTTCTAAAATGAGATTTTGATGCACTCATGGTTTTTTTTTAATAGTCTATGGAAACTATCTGCAATGCTCAGTTTATTTTTAAACATTACTGCAAGCTAGTACATACTTGAATACTCCAGTTTTATACACCTCTTATTTTTGTAATGAGTTTTCCCCATATGCTAACAAAAGTTTTGGAGACATTAGTGACTCAATTTCAGGGATTACTAGCTGGTATTTAACAATTTAAATCTATGTGTGAAAAGCTGCTGTTTCCCATTTCTATTTTCTGTATCAATGTGTATCTGCATTGTTTTGAAGAGAGAGGAACCAGATTTCCTACCAGACACAAATCTAAAGGACATGGTTAAGTATATTTATGATCTTGACTTAGGGATTCATGTAGTACCAGAGAAATTTTCTGTTTGATCAAAAGACTGAAAAATATGCTTTTGATTTAAATCTGAGGAAACTCATTAACGTTGCTTATGCTTTCTTGCTGAGATGCTGCTGTGCAAAGCACACCCACAAAGAATTTATTTTAAACTAAGCTTTTCAACAAGAGCTGTAGGAAGAATGTCCAAGCACATCCCTTAATTTGCTACATATGTAGAGACTATTAAATAGAATTGTTATCCGTTCCAATTAACCGGCTGTAATTATAATGAAATTATGGACAAACCAAGTTTCGTAAAGCATATACATAACTTTGATAAAAATATTAAACATTAATCTATAATTAATAGATAACATTAAATGTAATAATTTCAGATGAGTAAAGTCCTTGGATCACCAGTCAGTCATTCCTTAAGCAAAATTACCAAGTAATGATAACTTCACATGGTGCTGATAATTTTCACTTAAGAGAAGTCATTGTGAGGAGCTTGTAATTGTTCTATGAGGATATGTCCCCTTTTCTCTCCTCCAGCTCACTGTATAGAGGAGATGTAGCATAAAGTTATTAGCTTTTGACTCAATGGTGGCCACATTGTCGTCAAACTGGCCTTGTACAGTGAGTTGGCTTTAATTGGGCATAGATTCTCCCATGTGTAGCTCATGTACAGATTGTGTCAGGCTTGTAATTTTTGCCTTTTGGGCATTAGGTTTACCATGCTGTGAATAATATTTAAGACTAATGTTGTACTCTGTGGAGGTGTAATACCCACCTGACTTGTTCCATGTAATACTTCTGTAACTGGCATATATAACGTCGGCTTGTTTGACCAACTGGTAACCAGCCAGCTGTAGAAGATCTGGGTTTTCTTCAAAGAATGCTAAAGAGAATTGTAACACACATTTGCTAGAGTTTGTTGGGGATCCCAGTGAGAAAGGCACTTGGACCCCATTCAGATATTTTTTAAAATACCTTTTACTGGAAATAACATAATATGAACAAAAGTTATAGCACAGATAATGTTACATCTCCTCAGATCCTGGCAACCTGAAGTTGTGCAGCATCAGATGGACCCAAGCATGTCAGGCTGCCTGAATCCTGTCTGTGCTGAGGTTCACCAGCATGATGGCCTTCAGACCTCTTATAGGATTTTCTTAGAAGTAACAATTATGGGTCATTTTGACTGTCAAGCAAAAGAATGTTTACATAGCAACTTTAAGACAGAGATGAAAACGTGCACACGGCCACTTATTTCATATATAGCAAATCAAATGTTATTTCAGCTAATCTGAGCTCACACAGTCTTTAAAGCAAAGTTCATGGTATCAACCTGTGATCTACATAAGCCGTAGTATCAGCTGCATTCATTTTGAAGGTGCAATGTGTATCATACAACTTTACTTCTAAATAACTTCTTAGTTTTTTCCCAGTGATCTGACATACTGGTAACATTTATGTTTGTACTTAACTACGTATATTTTAGCCTTATCATCTTTAGCTACCTCTTCTGTACAAATGTCCCATTAATGTTGTCCTTCATACAGAGGCCCAGTGATGAGCTGAAAGAAGCTCTTTCATTAAAACAAAATGTCTTTGAGTGTACAGGGTTTAGAAACCCAGACATCACTGCAGTGAGTGCTCATTGATGTTACTTGCCTGATTTCTGCAGCAGGCAGCTCACACTCCCTGTTCCTCAGTCTTTAACAACATTCATGATCATAGCAGATGGGAGCACTGGGACAGTTCAAGCCTTTGGTGTGCTGGGATGTGAGCTTACAAGGTGTGTCCAACTCAGTGGGAGCATGGTTGGGCCATGGGGAGCTGGAAAACATCCCTACTGTGGTATAGAGAGGGCAAGGGATGATGGCCCCAGGGGCTGATTGGTGACCTGGGCCATGGGCAGGGTGAAGGCAGCCCTGGGAGCCTGGGCATGGACAGGGAGGGCTGGTGGCACCCTCAGTGCCTTATCGGCTTGCAAAACTGCTGAAGAACAGAAAAACATGGCAGGGAAGTGTAGCCCAGAGTTTTTTACTGTCTGCATGGCCACTGGTGTTTAATCAGAGCAGGCTCTCAAAGCTCCAGTGGATATTGGAGTGGGAGGCATAGCGTTTGACTGGGTGGAGAGAGACAGTGTTTGTGGCACTACCACCTTGCTGTAGCTCTGCAGACCAGAGTCCTGATGCTTTTGGCAGCAGAAATAGCAGGAAATTTTTGAATGAAACAGGATTTCTCTGGAAATGTCACATTTTTTGAATCCATAACAAAAATAACTTTCCTCAAATTGCTTTTCAAAGAGTGTTTTGAAAGAGCTTTTCTCAAATGATATCCACTGAGTGTTAGATTTTCAGGTTGCTATCACGGTTATCTGAGACTGGAAGCATTAGGAGTCCTTTGTCTGTCTTTGGGACTAAAGCCACAGCTGGAAGTCTTGAGAGCTCCTATACAAACACAGCTTCCAAGGTTTCCAGTTAGCCTAAAGGTGAGCATGAAGACCTTCAGGTATCCACAGGTTCTTTTCTCATAATCATGGAAGTCTAGAAGACCTTTGGTAGTTTGGCTTGAACGAAGTAGCTGCTGGACAGGCATTTGAGGGCACAGTTGTTAATAAATTTATGTGCCTCTTCTTTTGAAAATAAAAACCCTGTAGCATTTGTGGGTTTTTTAGGGGGCTAGTGGTGGCGAAGCCAAACATCAACTGTTTAATCTCACACTGAATTAGGAATTCTCCTTCAATCAGATTTGGTTCATTGCTTTCTAATTATGGAGCCCTAAAGGTCACATGTGGCCACAGACTACAGAAGGAGCAGTAAAGGGTAGCTGGGACAACATTTGTTAATCGACCTGATGCACATATCAAACTGACTAAACTCAGGAAATGGTGTTGTGCTGGCTTTGTTTTGGCATGATTTTCTTCACTGTAGTTGGTATGGGGCTGTGTTTTGTGTCTGTGTTGGAAACAGTGTTGATAACACAGGGCCGTTTTAGCTGTTGCTGAGCAGCACTTGCACAGTGTCAAGGCCTTTTCTGCTTCTCTCACTGCCCCACCAGGGAGCAGGCTGGGGATGTACAAGGTGTTCGGAAGGGACACAGCTGGAACAGCTGATCCCAACTGTCCAGAGGGGTATTCCACATAGCATCATGCTCAGCATATAAAGCTGGGCAAGAGGGAGGAAGGGGGAATGCTTGTCATGACAGCGTTTCTCTTCCCATGTCACCATCATGCATGATGGAGATCTGTTTTCCTGGGTACGGCTGAACACCTGCCTGCCCATGGGAAGAAGTGAAGGAATTCCTTATTTTGCTTTGCTTGTGTGCACAGCTTTTGCTTTATTAAACTGTCTTTATCTCAACCCACAAGTTTTCTCACTTTTCCCATTGTGACTCTCTCCCCCATCCCACCAAGGATAACTTCTCTGCAAGTTTTCTCTTAGAAAGGAATTGTTTGTATCTCAGATATAATTTTATTTGATATGTGCAGTATCTGTACAAAAGTCTACACTAGGCAAGTAACATATGGAAAAGCAGTCTTCTAGAGAAGCTAAAGAATACTCTGCCTATTTAAAGATCTTCTTACTTAAAAGTTGATTATTTTTGTTCTTCAAAAAAATGAGAAACCATTTGGTTAAAAATAAGTAAGAAATCTTTCACAGAAGCATTGAATTATTAACGGAAACCTTGACTCTAGACTGTTTTGATGGATAAAACTAATTTATCTCTGTCTCCCTGAGATATTTATATCATCTGTCTAAACAGTGTGAATCACATTTAAAATGATATCAACTTGTACCACCTCCAGGGTAACAAACTGTAGCTGATTCAACTGAATGTTGCTTTCCTTCATTTTAATCATTCACAATATCCAGTCGATTTTTATTAAAATTGAGTCTGCTCACTTTAGGGGGAATTTGAATTTATAACCAAGATGGAGAAAAAGAGGTGTCACTGATCAGCAGTATAATTTTTTTTTTCTTATATTTTGGACCCTGTTAATACAGGTAGGGGAAAAATGCATATTGTCTTTGATTTTTGAGGTATACAAAGACACAGAGTTATCAACATTACTTCCACATGTGCAGTAATAAAACAGATAGTTTGATACATACATAACTCTGGGGTTTATATACTCTTCAAGACTCGGGCTATGAAAGACAATCTGGTCTTAGAGCGCTGTCCAGTACATAAAAGCGCTAAAACTGTGTATTACCCCTGCCAGCTGTTGCAACTGGAAACAATAAAATTGGAGTAGCAGCATTTTGGAAATGTTTATATCTTGCTCATTTTTTTTTTTTTAAATTGATTACCAAAAATTATTTCAGAATTTGCCATGAAATTAACTTGCAAAAATTTTTTTGTATGTCAGCTGAAAACTCTTCAATATTAAAAATATATATTCCATATTTTGCTATTTTGATATTTATCTGCTGAAAACCTCGATTTTTAATGCCTTGTTAAGGGTTTAAGCAGAAGCAGAATGGAGATGCAGAAAGGGCTACACAACTGTATAGCCTGACACAACAGTTTTGTGCAGAGACATTTTAAGAATGCTGGAGACAATCCCACCTATGTCTGTTTCTTCCTGAGACCAATCTTTGAGAGGGAAAAAAAATTTAAAAAAATTAGACCAAGTAATAGACCTTGTAAGGGTGAAAATCCTTCCTGACATCTTTCAGAAATTGTTATTTTAAAATTCTGAGATACAGGATTGGGGTATTATATATGAAAAACCTTAAGACTAGCATGTGCAATAAAAGTCTTTTATAAGCGCTACTATAATTTAACTCCTAATCTTGTAATGAAATTGCAATTACCAGTAAGTATAGTTTTAAATTTCAAGACTAAGTAAAATCATTCATGGTGACCTCTTTGGACAGAGAAAGACAACTGTAGTCTCAGTAATGAAGAATATTCATACCTTCCAGAGGCCAACATTTTTATTTTTTTTCAGTTTCATTTTCTAGTCTATTTCCATTTCTAAAGACACCAGTTTTATAGTATTGTTTGATCTGATCCATAGTTTATTTCTATTAGTGTAATAAAGAAGTTTTTATCTAATGAGAGGACATTTCTTACACATCAGCTGTGCTACTGACACAAATTTTAAGTGTTTCCTTAAAATATTCTTCTGCAAATGCTAATACTTTTCATCTCCAAATTTAGCAATAGTACTTTAAAATCAGCTTATTTGCAGAGCTAGTACTGAGAGATGATTAGAAGGTTTAAAAACTTCTGTATTCACGTTCACTCAAGCCAACATGAAAACAAAGAGGTTGTTGCTATGAATAATATTGCAGGGTGTGTATAATAGAAATATCCTTTATGTGTAGCTGATTTATAGCCTGAAAATTAAATAGCATCAGCAGTCATGCTCTCACATCTACCTCTGGTAATTTTTTTATATTTTAATGTCTGTTCTGTTTGATTTTCTCATTTTGGAACACTATTTAATATTTGTTTACTAAAGCATTTTTCTAAGGAATCCTAGCAACACATAGCACTGTAAGTGCAATAGGATTTCTTTGTTATTGTTGTTGCTCTTCCTTAGGAAATATATAGAGTAGTTGGGCTTGATTTTATTCATACCACTGTTGGAGTTATGATTTAACAACAGTTATGAAGTTCTCGTTATTAAAGTGTTTCCAGTGATAGCTAAATTGAGATGTTTGTCACCACTTTTCATTTTAACTCTGAAAATCCATTTCAGATAAAATTAAATGCTTGAGGAGGATCCAATCACTAAAGAGCACTGAGAGGCAAACTCTGTTACTGACCCTGTGTGCTCCTGTCACAGTGACTCGGTCAGCCTCTTAGACTGCCCAAAGGCCAGTGCTCAATGTTTTTGTCTGCTATTCTGGGCTGCTTCAAGGTCTGAACACCCTAAGAAACACAGACAAATTGGCTTAATGTAAGAACATCAAGCTCAAAGTTCTCTTTTTCTTTTCATTTTTAATAGCCTTTTGAGAAATAAATAAGGCTAAATCTCTATTCATCCTTAAAGGTCTTTGGGCTTACTGTTTTGCTTTTAAAATCTCTGATGCAGTTCTTGACAGGACTGTGGCTTGCTGATAAAGCGGCTTCAGTGACAAAATTGGCTTGAAATGTTCTACTATCATTAGGCAGCTTTTTCATTCAAAATTTCCCCTGGCTTTGTTGAGTGTTGTTTCTAAATTCAAACCAGTGCTCTTGACCAATCTATAGTTTAACCTCATACTGTCAGCATAGGATGAGTAACAAGTGGTTGTGTTGTGAAGGAGGAGCCAGTGAAAACCCCAGCACTGCCAAACCTACTTTCAGCAGGGGTAGAATCCCAAGGGCATACTGCAAAGGTCTAGAAGACACCTGGCTTTCATCAGAGGTAATACAACACAGACAACCAAAACCCCAACCCTGAAAAGAGATTAATTTCAAACATACTGAGATAGATTAAAAAAAATTATAATACCAAGTTCTTTTATTTTTTTTCCCCAGAAACTGCAATGCTAAAAATTCTGAAAAGGAGATTCAGGTAATCTCAAATGCAGCTGAACAGACTAGTCCATTTTGTAAATCTTATGCTAGTGTATTCTGAAATATTTTCACTAGCTTTACACTGGTGTAAAGTAGCAGAATCTACTTCAGTAACTACAGAAAAGAAAGCCGTTCAGATATTAAAAACATCTTCACTGTGCTGGTCTAAGTTGTAAGTGCAGAACAATGTTTTAATTTTTTCCCACAAATTTTCAATTCTTACAACTCAATCATCATTCCTATCTAACATCCCAATCTAAAGCACGAATCTGCAACAACAGGTTCTTCATATTTCTCCACCTGTATCATGAATTGTTTTTTAGATTTGAAAAGCACTTCATGAATCACTAAGGGGTTGCTAAAAATGAATAGTAATGTGCCCAATCAATTTATCATGCCAGCTGCTGATTTCCTTCTGATGACTGACTTCATGCTATAGACAGGAATCCTTACATTAGCATAAGCATCTCACCTGCCTGTAGAATATTGATTCCATTACAATTTAAAAATGAGAACTGCCCTCAGCTGTGTTCTTACATAGAATAATTGGGCTTTATTTATCAAAAATAAGTGACAGCGAGGACCTCTGAATGGATGTTAATGTCTGGTCAAGCAGTCTGGATCTTTGCACTCAAGTAACACACATGTTTTGCGGTGAAATTTACTGTGCTATAACTAGTGTGGCGCAACCACATAAATATCTATTATTCCAAAGGCAGTATTTCCAATTGTGTTGACTTAATGAACCAAGGATTTATTTAAGAGCTTTGGCAGTTTAACAAGCACACAATCATAGTTTTACAGTCCCCCCTAGACAGGGAGTGCTTTTTTCATCTTACTGAGAAAAATGGCAATTGTCTCATTAAGCCGATTGTTTGCTTGTTTTTAAACTAGCTACCTCTAGTCATACATAACATCTGAAAGCTCTTAACCATCGAGAAATTTGTCCTTACCAAAATTTCTATGACAAAGTTAATTATCAATACTTTCTTAATAAAGAAGAGAAAAGAAGAGATTTTGAGCTCATCTCTTGGACTCTTGGTTATGTTGTCCTGTGATAGAGGTTACCCAGAAAATGAGAGATCCAAGAGTTGAACCCAGTCACCTTTCTTTTAGTTCAAGGTCTTGACATCAAAATAAGTCTTTTATTTTCTTTTTCTGCTACATGTTCCTAAGGAATCTGTATTTTTGTGCCCCACCATTGCTTGGTAGAAAAGATAGTCATGACATATAGACATTCATATATTCACACATGCTCTTAGCAAGACCATGGGAGCTAATGAAACAAATAATTTGTTTTGACTGTTCTCATTGCCTATGGGAAGTTTATCCACAAGGATGTAGCAGAGCTTTCAGTCATAGTGAACATTAGTAATTAATAAAAAAAAATTAACTAAAACTGGTACAAAACTGGAGAGAATCCTTTCCAGTGAGGTACACAGAAATAACAATAGCAGTGCTGAATGCTGTAATTTCTGTACACAATTAGAAATGGAAGAAATGTTCAAATGTAATTTCTGGTTTATCCAATAATTGTGTAATATAATTGCTTTGATAAACTGATGGAGTTCAACCTATAACTAAGTTGATATCATTCTCTTTTCTTATTCAAAGAGTGTCAGAATATTTGAAATCCGTCTTAGGTCATTATATACGTAAGTGAAGCAAAAGAAAATAAATGAATCTATCTCTATTTGCACGCAAACAAGCCTAGTGGTGCACCAAACTCCAGAGTCGCAGCTTCCCAGTAATTTAGTGAAGAACGACAGGCAACCTCTGAGGATTCTTCAGCCCACACAGGACCTGAGTCACTCTGCAGAAGTGCCTGTCTCTCATGATGGATTACAGACAGATCCCAGCAAAAGCAGGCTTCCAAACTGATGCCTTGAATACATATAATTCAGATACAGATTTAGAACTTTTTGTCAGAGGTTTTATCTTGGTGTCTTTGCTCTTGGGCCTATAGGTATCCAAATATGTAGGAGAAAAACATTTTTAGAATGCGCTTAGGATGAAGAGTTTAAGGGCAAATGTATGTGATCAGAGCCAAATGTTTGTGATTTAAATTACCATCTTTCAGCTAAGCTGCTTTAACTCCCAACCTATTGCAACTTTGCAAGTGGCTAAAATTTTACCAGTGTTTTCCCTGGAAAACCTGACTCAGTATTCTGAGGTTTAGAGACCTAGTGGCAGTTTTCCCAGGATAAACTGGACCCATTACTGTGTTACAGAGATTGCGTGTATCATTTCAAATGCAGGTTTGTTACCATTTCCTGTCTCTAATGACACATTTTCAATCGGTACATCTCAGACTGGTTTCAGCCAAGAACTTAGTCACTCTTCTTGTTATTTCCAACTGGGGACATATTAGCCTATGTCATCATTTCCTTGCTTCTATTCTGTGATCCTGTGCTTTGTATTTCTAGTTTCAATCCTTTTCCTACTTCAGTTCTTCAGATGGTCAGTCCAGTTAATTCTGCATGATCTTCCATCTTCACCTTTCTTCTGAGAGCTTGCAGTTCCATGTCTTGGCAAATGTCACTGGCATACTCTGAATTTTTGTATCAGTAACAATAAAACAGATACAGTTCCAAAAATATCATTTGAAACATTGCCAGCAATCTTCTATCCCAGTAATATCCCTTTTGTTCCTAATATTGTTTCCTTCCTTTAAACTGTGTTGTGATTCTTATACATTTCTAAGGTAAAACATTAGAGCACCTTATCCAGAATATTATTTTTTCCTGAGAGGTATTGTGTCCAATGTATGTGATCATATCAGCTAGATTTCCCATGTTCCTTTTCTTAAAATATTGGTTATCTTATAAAGACATATGTCAGGTTAATTTGTCATAATGATAATCAATTTGGAGATAAAGCTGTTATTCAATATATTCTATTTTTGTTTTCTCAGTGTCTCTACCTATATCGTGCTTCATAATTTGTATCAAATCTTTACACAACTCATGATGTCACAGCCTCTTGTTTTTATGTTGCGAGGATCATGCACATTCCTTTTTCCTAAAAGGAAAAATAGCTAGGTTTCATTTTTCAGATATTTGATTGTCAGCCTGATAAAGTCATTTAAAGTCTTTCTTGTTAAATTGTCCTTTCATGTACAAGTATTTTAAATACTCTCAAATGGAGATTATGGGGTCTTGCCCTCTTGGTCTAGACACTTCCTTGAAAACAATTTTATGTCTTTGTTTTCTTCTCATCTTAGATGAGTAATTTTCATTTCCACAGAGCATATCATTAGCCACACTGCATTTGCTACTAGTAGTCAACATCCCCATATTAATTTTGTTTTGGACTGCCTGTAAATTGTCTTTAATCTTAACTGATTTTTTGCTGCTTGGTGAAGTAACTATTTTCCCCATTTTCTTTTAATTTGGATGATGAAAGTACCTTTTAGTACTTGCAATTTTGCAAGATCTGACCCTGCCTAACAATTTTCTGTTCTCACTTTCCTCATATATTTTCTGAGAGCTGACAGTTTCTTTGCATATTAGTTTCATGTTCCACCCTACAAGCTTTCTGCATAATCCAGATATACTCTCTCTCAGATGACTGCTCATGTAGTTAGAAATGGAGCCCTTTGTTATAAAAGGCTTTTCCACATGTTTGAACTGCAAGTTTTTCACAGTTCACAGGCAGTCTTAAAGGAATTATTGCACTTTCTTCAGTCTTCATTATTTCCTTATTTTCTGATTTTTTTTAAAGTGAAGTTCTGATTTATTTATGGTTGGCATTTGTGTTACAGCCATTAAAAAAAAAAGGGAATGAATGTGTCATCACATTGAGATACAACTTTCTTGACCATCTATTTAGTAAGGTCTTGCACCTCACTTTTCTCATGTTGTGTTTCACATCCTCACATACCTGAGTCTACCCTTTATTGGTGGAATTTGTTTTCTGAGAAGTTGCAATCTCACCTCATGTTTTTCATAGTGAAATTAACTCCTTATTTACTATTTCATAATTATTTACTTGCTAAATAATGCAGAAATTTATATTCAAAAAATGGAATCTTACTAAAACCTTTCTGAAAAGGGTCTGAAATAAGTAAGAAACTTCTTGTGCTTTCTCTGATTTTCTTACAACTTACCACATACTTGGTTTATACTTCATCACATCACTATTTTTGCCCTGACAAAGGCCATAATGATACATGCAGATGTGGGAAATAAGCAAGAAGAGTATTGCTATGTCAAACTGACCTGCAGATCTACTGCATCATGTATGTGACAGGGAAGATGTAGTGAGTTATTTAAGCTATCACAGCAATTTTATGGCCTTCTACACTTCAGTATAGTCATGTGATCCAAATTTTCAGTCAGAATATTGCCATTGCTTTAAAAAAACCCAAAAAACAAACAAAACAAAAAAACAGAAAAGGAAAAATCCAAATGTCAAAATTAGGATATTTTAAGAGGCAGTCAAGGTAAAAATCACACATGTGAGCTTACAAATTTATATTAGTTAAATTCCTGATAGTTTCTTTCAGTTATATGCAGGGGATCTTCCACTACTTCTCTTAGTTTAATTAGTTTAATTTCTTTGCATTTTCTTGTTAAATAAAGCCAAGAAACTGTTCTGTATAACTACTCTCCTGGAGGTTTTTTTATTTCATTTTCTTTAAACAGACCATGCTTTTGAAGTGAAATGATTTTTTTTTCCTTTATGCATCATGTGTTAGATTACTACGTCTCTGAGAGAGTTTAATGCTGCTGGACCATTGGTACTAACTGATAAGCAGTGGCTTCTGCTTACTCTGTCATTTAGACATGGGAATGGGAAAATGAGTCCTTTTGTTAGAGTATCTTTCCTTCACCAGCAAACATAAAACTGTTAAATCACAAGAGTGCCTAACATAGAGAATGCAAAGTCATTGTGATAAGTAATGCTTAAAAGGAAGGAAAATGATTATATTTTGTCTTCAGGTTTTTTTAAGTTACCCTAGGATTTATCATCTTTTTCTGGAATGGCTTATGCTGTCTCTGTGAGTGAAGCAGAGTAATCACAAGAGTAGATTTTTATTCTCTGTTTTATATCCTACTGTTCTCATTTTTATTGTCCTTTACCAACAGAGAGTTATTCAGCAACTTTAAGGGTGGTAACTCCTGTTTTAAAACAAAAACTAACATGGTTCTCTCCTATGTTTTTGATTTATGTTTTTTGAGCTATTGAACTGTATCTATCTTGTCTTAGGACCATCTTGGAAATCAAACAAAGTTTTATTGAGGAATAAAAGATACTCCTTTTTCTATTAAAATTGTCTATTTTACAGTAGTTATTTAAATTCCTTTCTATAGGCTGCAGACTGGGCTTGTATTTTTCAGGTAGATGACTTTAAGTGCAGCAACAGGTGCATTTAAAACAGACTGAAATAAGATTTTACTTTTGAGATGCAGCAATTTGAAGGGAATCTTCTTCAGTCAATCAGATATATATTCCAAAGGTATTTATTTTAAAATTGAAATCTCTAGTTAAAAAGATTTCACATTTACTACTTAAAATGGTAGAGAAATTCTGAGGAACTGAGGTAATAGGAATTTGCACCTGGAAGTTAGCATGAAACTGTTGCCTAAAGTCAGGAAAAAACTTTTGAGACAATATTAGTATAGGGAAAATAGGGAGCAGTTCTTTAATGACAGTTTTCTGGTGCACATAATATATAGACATGCATGCACAGTGTAGGGTTCTTAAAAATTTATAACTCTACTTAGTTACCATACCTAATGGATACATCCAACCTGAGAACATTTTGCCCCTGGTACCACCCTCAGAACTGCCCTGTTGGAGCACCTCCAAGGCTTCTGGGACTTCTATCTTGTTTTGCCTTATTATTCCAGTCCAGGTGCATGTATCCCAAATGTGATGTCCTTGCTGCTATCTTGGTCATTGAAAAGACAGTTAAACACAATTCTGGAATGTGGCACAAACCATGAGAAACTGTTAGCAACTCTTAGCTGCGACCTTGAGTGTGAGAAACTATGCAGCTATATAAAAATCAAGAAATATGTAAAATATTAAAATCTGCAAATATATAAAAGCCCTAAGGCATCAAAACAGTGCTTAATATGCAACATTAATAGTGTAAAATATGTAGTTTAAGTGCATATTTGGGTATTTTTGAAGGAACCTAGAGAATTTTCAAAAAACACCTTTCCTTACTTTTATAATTCTGCATGTTATTAGTTATATTACAATTTTCAAGCAATTCAAATGATAGAAGACTAGCATGCCATGTCATAGAATCACAGAACAGTTTGGGTTGGAAGGGACCTTAAAGATCATGTAATTCCAATCCCCCCTGCCATGGGCAGGGACACCTCTCAGTAGACCAGGTTGTTTAAAGCTCCATCCAACTTTGCCTTGAACACTTCCAGGCATGGGGCACCTACCACTTCTCTGGGCAACATGTTCCAGTGCCTCACCACCCTCACAGTGAAGAGTTTCTTTCTAATATATAATCTAAACCTACTGTCTTTCAGTCCAAAGCCATTCCCCTTCATCCTGTCACTACACACCTTTGTAAACAGTCTCCATCTTTGTTGCAGGCTCACTTCAGGTTATCCTAAAGCCTTCTTTTTTCCACACTGACCAATCTCAATTATCTCATCCTTTTCTCCTAGGAGAGGTGCATCCAGTGATCTTGGTGGCCCTTCTCTGGTCTTGCTCCAATAGGTCAATGTCTTTTCTGTGCTGGAGACCCCAGGGCTGGATGCAGCACTCCAGGTGGGGTCTCACAAGAGCGGAGTAGCGGGGCAGAATCTCCTCCCTCGACCTTCTGGCCCTGCTGCTTTTAAAGTAACTTCAAGTCCTTCTCAGTAGGGCCGCTCTGTTCATCCCCAACCTGTGTTGACACTGGGGATTGCCCCAACATAGGTGCAACATCTTGCACTTGGTCTTGTTAAACCTTGTGAGATTCCCATGGTGCCACTTCTTGAGCTTGCCCAGGTTCCCTTGGATGGCATCCCATTCTTCAGGTGTGTCAATCACACCCCTCAGCTTGGTGTCATCTGGAAATTTCCTGAGGGTGCACTTGGTCCCAGTTAAATGACACTGGCCCCAGTGGGAGTCCCTCAGGGACACCACTTGTCATTGATGTCCATCAGGACTCTGAGCCACAACCAATTCCTTATCCACCTAACAGTCCACCCACCCAATCCATCTCTCTCTAATTTAAACAGATAGATATTGAGATGGGCTATGTCAAACGGCTTAGAGAAGTCCAGCTAAACGACATCTGTAGCCCTTCCCTTGTCCAGTGATGTAGCTACTCCACTGTAGAATGCCACTAGGTTGATAAGGCAGCTTTTGTCCTTGGTGGGGTCATGCTGACTGTCTCAATTCATCTCCCTTATGTTTTTAATTGCATATGAACTACATTAAGTTAATCTGTTAGTCATGATCATTTAAAAACGCAATTGATGGAATCTATTTTAAAAGCTGCATAAGAAAATACCACTTTCTGAATGAAAAAAAAGGAAAAAGGACTTGACACACACTTTCCCTCCTTTGCTAGGCCATGGAAAGTGTGACTGTGGGAAGTGCAAATGTGATGAAGGCTGGTATGGTGAAGCTTGTCAGTATCCAACTACTTGCAACCTTACACGGAGAAAAAGCAATGAAATGTGCAAGAATTCTCAAGATATCATCTGTTCTGGTGCAGGTAAGATGTCTTTTGTTGCTTTTGATGGCTTGATGCTCTCCCAGTGTTATCTTGAGAATCACTGTAATTTCTTTTCTAACTAGCAATTTTGTAGAGTATGTTTGAAAAGACTGAGGAATAACTGTATGTATACTAAAATGTTTCATTTTCATATAGGCCTATTTCTGTGTATATAATGTAGACTGATTCAGAATACCTACTTAGTACTCTCATGTATCCATAGCTGTTTTATGTTGATGAAACTGCAGCTGTGTCATGTATTTTGCTCATCAAAATGTTGTGGTAATGGCATTACCACAGGAAGTGCTGTAATTCCTTTTTAGTGTTTGTGTTTGAAGCATGCAAAAATGGCATTTGCAAATATTTTCCCAGGGCATTTATAAGCTGTACAATTTAGTTGTGGAAGACCTCATTAATAATTTGAAAGGAGTATTTCCATTTTCAGTTTTCTGACTTGGTAACAGTTTTTAGAGATTTTCTCTATTTGTTTACTTTTATAACCATCCTAACTTAAATAAAGTCCTTTCCTTAAAAAAAAAAAAATCAGAGGTAAAACAAACAGCCTTTTAGAAGACGTCACTGCAGAATGGTAGAATTTTGGAGAACATTTGCTACAAGTCAAGATTTGAGACCAGAAATTACCTTCTGGTTTTGACATAACATTGAGTGAAAGAATGTTTCAAGAACCCCACTTCTGCTCACTATTCCCAGCTTTTAGTTTCTGTCTGAGCCCAAAAATTTTCATACAACTAAATTTCTCACGAGTTAGCTGCTGACATGAGCAAAGAACTCAAAGGGTTTGTGGAACTAGTTACAGAGAAGTTAGCTCTCACCATAGGGTGTGAAACCAATTTAACATAAAGCTTTTATAACAATAATATAGATTATGTGAAACTCACAATTGAGAGATAGATGACAGGCAACCAAATGAGAAACTGACTCTCAAAGGTAAGTATAGTTCATTGTAATTAGTCAAAGTTCTTTAAAAATCTCTCTTTCTTTCCTTGGCTGGAAGTGGCCCCAATCTTCACAGAAAAAAACAGCATAGCTGAACAACTGCTATAAGTAGGGGAGAGTTTGTGACATCAGAGAATAAATGCTTTTGCTTTGCTGATACTAAGCAGGGTGGGAATGCTGATGAGACTGGCTAAGCAGTTTTGGGGTAACTTTGGCTGTAGCCATATGTATTTATTCTTGGTGAGATTGCCTTTTGATCTATGACTAGCATTGTCTTTAGGGTCTGAGCTCTGTTTTTTGACTGCCAATATAAGATGGGAAGGGATGACATGAGTTTTTACAAAAACGGTCCTCTGCTGTCACACAAATATTTATTGTAATACTTTTCATTAATGACTCAATATGCATGTAAAATTTCACTTTTCTGACTCAGCTATTCCTAATCATTTGTCAGAGCGACTACAGCATCCTACCTAAACTGAGATTCTCTATGAGAGCAATTTTCACTTCTGGTCAATGGAAGGAATAGACACTTAATATGGATACACAGTCTCTCTGACTTGTTTAGATACCCAATTTAGGAATCAGTTTACCATTTTATCTTTTTTCCTGTTTGGGAATTTTCTGTAAACTTGACATTTTTCTCAAAATTTTTATTTGTATTTGTTTCCCAAGTAATTTTAGCAAATAATTCAAGTTCTGTAAGTTACTTATGTTGTATTATTTTTATCTTATTGCATTAGCTCTTGCAAAGATTTTCAAGTTTACGTTTTTAGAATGTCTGTCACAGAGCCCAGTACTTCTGTTCTTTGGATTAATATGATGTTTGGTAAAAGTTGTGATGTACTTGCTGGGGTAAAATATAAACTGGTTTCTGCAAACTAGATGTGCAATATCAGCATAAAAGTTATATTTTGGAGGAATTCTTTGGTTTCAATAGCCATGTTTTCTAAAATATGTATGGGTGTAACATGAGAAATAAGAATCTTGTGAAATTCTTTTTCTTTTTTTTAAATTCATACTTGCTGACATAGTGATGCCATTAACTGCTAAAACAACTTGTGCAAACCCATTGGCCACAGGGCCCCAGTAACGTGTATTGCACAAAATACATACCCCTGCAATTTTAATAAAGGTGATAGATGTATGGAAAAGTTATATCTTATATGACCAATATGGTAGTAGTTTTGTTTCTAATGTGATTTTAGTGTATTTTTGCCCTTTTTTTTGACTGTGTAACTCATTAATATGTTTATTTATGAGCTCAGGTCAGATAAATCCCTTGAGGGGAAAAAGGGGGATTCTACTTTCCCTAGGAGCAACAAAACAAATTTTTCCTGTTTGGGAGGGTAGGTCATGGAGAGAGACAGCCACTGAGGTGAGGGGACAACCCTGTTCAAAAGACCAAGAAGCAACTGTGTGACCATACCAGAGGTGATATAAGAGAGATTTGTTTACAAATACATTTGCCTCCTTTGCACTGTCTGAGCTCTCTGGCTTTTCATTATGTCAGAAGGTTTTATTTGTGGCTTATGTTGTGGGAGAAAACAGCTCTGCAGTTCCAAAACACATGAATGTTGTATCTCATTACAGCTTTTTGTTGGTATGGATTGGTTCTGTGTCTGTCTTTATTTAACTGGATAATCTTCAGATTTCAGCCTTCTCAGAAATAAAATATATACCACCTCTGATAGACTAATGAAACTATTTCTATAAACTGCAGGCATTGAGTACTGTCTTAAATGTTCACAGGCACATGTCAATGTGGCAGGTGTAAATGTGCAAACTCAGAAGGAAATGGACTGGTGTATGGCAAATTTTGTGAATGTGATGACAGAGAATGCATAGATGATGAAACAGGAGAGATTTGTACAGGTATGTATTTTAATGAGTGCAAAAATTAATGAAAATACAGGCTATTATAGTTTAATTGTGTGGTCCTATAAAATATCTTTATTTAATGTATGAATTAAAGTAACTCTATTTGCAAGAATTTAGTTGAAAAATGTAAGTGGAAAATTCAGATGCAAAAACGAGCTAAGCTTAAGGTTAAAGAATGAATAAATTCTGTGACATCCTCCCCTTTTTTGGAAGAACTGCAAAGAGGATTCTATAAGATAATTCACTAAGGTAATTCATAGCTCAGTGTGTTTGTCTTCAGTACAGTATAAGACATAGCAATGCTTTGTGGCACAGATGAGAGCAGGACAGATGACACAGAGAAAAACAAAACAAAAAATAGACTATTACTATTTTTGTCAAGGAAGCAAAAATTAAAACCCAGCAAGAATAAATATAAAATGAGAACTCAAAAGCAATTCAGGAGATAAGAGAAAGGAATGAATGAATGAAAAAAATTTCATCTGTCATAGGAAAGGCAAGAAAATAAGATGAAATGAACTCTGCTGATAGAAAAGCAACCAAAATTCAAACTGTGCTTTCAATTCAAGATAGAAACTGGGCAATTAAATATTGTGCAATATGCACCATTTATGGCATTATAAAAGTGTTGCCTATATTGCTAGAGATGCTTGTCCTTGAGCTGGGAGGTGCTACAAATATTGTTCAAAATAAAAATATGCATCCTGTGTCAGTATGTGCACAAGAGTGTTCTGATCTCTCTTAGACTATTCATGTCTAATGATGTGTATAGAGAGAGCACTTGTGTAAAATAGCTTTCCCTGTCTTTTCCTTACACAGAGAACAAAACAAATTCTATTTATTTAAATGGCTTTGAAAGCAAGAACGTTTTTTTCATAGGATGAAGTAGGAACTTTAAGTGAAGGTATACGGAATGGTCTTCTGAAGGACAAACCCTGGAGCACAGTACAATATTTCCAGTAATTGCCTCAAATACAATGAATAGAGGGCAACAGCTTTTTATGAGCCAGTGATTCAACTTATATTTGCTTGTAACTATTACATATGGTACCAAATATGAGAAAAAATGACCACTTATTTAATTCAAGTAAATAATCCTTCTGCTGTTTTTGTCTGCTTTTTCCTCCACCTGTTTTGTTGCTAATTTATATAGTTGGGTTTCTCTTAGCTTTTTTTCCCCTTGTTTCGTCCAATCATACTATATTCCAAAAAAGACCAGATGCATCCATGAGAAAAATGAGTTTGATGTGTACGAAGAAATCAAAGTATGCCAATATAAAAAACTGTTGATAGATTCAAGTCTAAAGTAAGTGATTGATCAGTATAAAAGCCATGATACCTCCCTTAAGGTTTGGAGCCTTCTAAAGTAAAGTATAAGGTACAAACTAATGGTATGCTTGACTTGGCTGGGTTATTGTAAGCTGAAAAGTTCATGCATGTAGGCTATGAGTGTTATATTTTGCTTTGCTTTATAACAAACCTCAACAGTACAAAACCATGTGTTGAACCGGGCTTTATGCAGAAAAAGTGGACAGCATGTGAACTGAAGGTCAAAGGTACATAATTTCATCAACTATAAGCTGAAATTTTATCCCGGAAAAGCGTATACTGCCATGCTGAGATATAGAGAACGTGCATTTTTATTTTTGCACAAGGGCACTGCATTTTTTAAGCAAATCAGTTCTTAGGTAGGGCAAAGTTTCAAAGATGTGTTAAGCTTTTCCAGGCTCAGTTGGATTTTTATCAATCAGTTGACTGTATCACTTTTTATTTAATATTATATGATCTTTGGAATCAGGTTGCAGCTTATTTGTAGTCAAGTATCACAGTTTCTAGCCATTTAAATTCTGACCCCAACTTTTTTTTTTTCCTTCCTAAGGCTGTTTTACTCTAATTGAGTGATTTTTTTTCTTCCATCAAGAGCAAGTGGAAGGGGCAAATTGTATCATTTAAATCATATTTATTTGAGGAGTATAAAAGTGTGAGTGAAGAATGAAGTACTGATGTTTTAATCAGTGAAAACTGCCAGTGGATTAAATTAATTCACTCCTCCTCCATTTGCTCTTTTATTTCTTGTCTACTGTTCAGGAACAGCATTTTAGTAATAAGAATTATTTTAAATTGTCTTTATTGTTTAATTTTCTAATTAAATTAATTGGGTTTTGACATGTAACCAAACAATTGTAATGAAAATTCTGTGTGTAGTTGCAAAAAGAGGAAAAAATTGTATTGAGCAATTTACAATCTTGATAGTTAAGAATATATATTGACCAGGTTGTGATAGAGATGACCAAATCTCTTAAGCTTAAGGGAAGGAAGAACAAGATCCTGACTTGATCCTTCTAGTAAAGAATTGCCTTATGGCTTTAAGATTAGTAAGAGCTGCAGCTATTTAGTTTGACTTCTTTGGCACAAGTACCTTTGCAGATCAAAATGTTCAAGAGCTGCTTTCATCAAGCCTCTTTTGGGGATATGTATGATTTGTTAAATGAACAACTGACTTTCCTTTTCTAGTAAATATCTTTAATTAACTGGTTTATCTGTGATCTAAAATCTTCTTAACAGGTAAGAAGGGAAGCTGTATACTGTATACAATGATTTCTTAGAATGCCAAGTATGGTGGGCACATGTAATATGTAAAGCTATGCTTAAATTTTAACTATTACGCTTACCATCTTCTAAATTTCCCTATAAAATTTCAAAAATTGAACTTGTAAATATGAAAATATGGATTTTAATTAATATATATTGATTAGATTTAAGCTGTGATTAAGTGAAAACCTGTTCCAAAGCAGTGGGGAAAAGTGTAATTCAAATATCCTTTGTCTTGTTTTATGTAGTCATATATGGTCTATAAATTTCTATTCTGAGTCTAGCACTAGAAGTTTTTAAAATAGAAGATCAAAACAGTTAAATTGTTAATGCCTTTTATAAACTTCCCTCTTTCTCACTGTAAAAAATTTGTTTTGGCTTCAGGCCATGGAAAGTGTTACTGTGGAAACTGTTACTGTGAGGCTGGTTGGCATGGAGATAAATGTGAATTCCAGTGTGACATCACCCCCTGGGAGATCAAGAAAAGATGCACATCTCCAGATGGCAAAATCTGCAGCAACAGAGGTGTGTCATTCGCATGGTCCTTCTATGCATATTTATATAGCTTGCTTTTATTTTACTCTATGCATTTGCTACAGTAGGAGATTGCATTTAATAAGGGTTTCTAGTTTGTTCTCACCTATTTCAGATCTGGATATACATTTCCAAGTGAGTGGGTAGATACCTGTATTTAGGAATAAACTTAAATCCACAACCATTTCTTGATTAAGCAAACAGAAGTTGGTCTCAGCTTTTATTTTTGTAGTAAGACTGAGCAGGATAATTTGTTGGTACATATGTTTTGGTGAGCAACTTACATCGCAAAATAAAATATTAGCAGATTTTTGGCTTTGAATGGATTGATGCTGTAAGGTCACAGGGTTGTATATCAATCCACTCTCAACTGAATGGGGAAAATGAAAACACAAAGCATTTGGTTTCCACTTCAAACTGAAAAAACACCTGTAAAGTGTTCAGTAACAATGATGTGGAAGCTAGACTTCACACAATATTTCTAGCTACATGGTGTTTTATTTTCACAAAGTTCTGGAGTTTGAATTTTACCTTATACTTTTGTCTAATTTTGCCATTTTGAAAAAAAAAAAGGGGACACAAAATAAAGCTGTTTTTTACTAGTTGCTGTGTTTGGCTTCATTGAATAAAGAATTAAAAACATATGAGGGGGTTTTTTTGGCAATAGTCCAGAATTATTACAGTAGAACATAAGCTAAAGTCACACAGATATCTCTTAAAAACGTCTCTACTGACAAAACCTGCTGTAGCGCGAACACCGAATTATCCTGAGAGCATTTAGAAAACTCTCTTCTCATAATTATGAGGAAATTGAAAGAGTGGCTCAAATACAGAGATCATGTAAGCCTATTTAGTCTTGGGACTTTAGTATAAAATGTTTGTGTACTTCAGGAAATAATAAAGTGGCTTCAGATCAGATACTTCTTGTCAAAGTAAGTTTTTGTTCGGATTTGCAATTGCAATGTGTGATTTCTTTAAATTGACATTGTAGTAATTGAAGGAATCAAGTGATTAGTATAGCTGATATTCTGAATAGTTACAACCTCATATAAAAGTACATTTGTGGGATACTTTTATATCTTTAGCTTTTCATGTATTTGTGATTTCATTTTCATAAAAATTTTGTGGGCTTCTTATGAGATGAAGTTGCTTTCTAACACAGTATTTCCACTCCATTTAGTCCTACTTACCCAGTTTTCAGTGTTAATACATCTTGTGTTATAAGTGCAGTTCACTTTGTAAGCCTTGAGCCTTCTAAAAACCAAATGTTGGGGCTATCCCTGCTGTTTACCCTCCTTCAGCACTAAGTTGGATAAGCTGTCTGTATCTTCCCCCCACAACTGTCTAGTCAACCAGCTGAGACTGTATGTGAACCTTTAGATTTTTAAACTTTGGAGAGATGGTGTTTTGCATTCTGACATCCAGGACAGGTGATCCAGATTCACTTTGAAGTTGTTTCTGGAAGGATTAATCACTCTCCAGAAGCATTTTCTCTTTTTTGTTTTTTGGGGTTTTTTGTTTGTTTGTTTGTTTGTTTGTTTGTTTTGGGTTTTTTTTTCTTTTTTTGGTTGGTTGGTTGATTGTTTTGTTTGTTTTGTTTGTTGGTTTAGGGTTTTTTTCTTCTTCAGTAATGTCACTGAATTGTGAAAGTATAAAAAATCAGGTGCACACTTCCTGAGGGCTGTCTTGGTGGCTTTAGCTCTTCCTACTACATGTATCTGTCATGCATGCACAGTTGTGTAGACCTTCTCTTTCCAGAGAAAGTGCTCATGTCTATATGTTCCTTTTAGTCACCTTGTCCTGTTGTCCTCAATTGCATTACATTGTTTAGAGTAATCTGAGTAAGATGACAAAGGCATTGTTGGAGTAGCAGAAGGTGAAACTCCTTTAGAGGCAATGAACTGCATGCCCCAGTAAGGTCAGGCTGCTCCCATGGACCTGTTGGCATCTCGGATAAAACAGTGAGTCTGGGGTCCTGAAGCATATTTATATTTTGGAATAAGGAAAATGGATTTTTTTGTTTGTTTGTTCTGATTTTCCTAAGTTTCTTCAGTATATTAGTAAGATTGTGCCAAATTTATATTTCTGTTGTATTTCACATTTCTTCTTATTTTAAACAACAGAGAGTGGCCCTGAATGTTGTCTTGGGAAAAGTGGAAAAATGTCTTTTTCAGGTAGATCTGTGCTTTTGTTCTGAGGTAAAGAATGACTTCCTAGACATTTTCAGCTGGATTAGGTTTTGGATTCCCTGGTAGTCTAAATCTTTATGTTTTAACAACCATTAATTATCCATTGTGCCCAAGCCCAAGTCATTTAAACAGAATTGATTTTTATTGTCATTACTGTCAGGGCAAATTATTGTTGATGTCAAAGATTTATGACTGTTTTGTGCACTGCATTTTTCTGTTGATTCCTAACAAGGCTCAAACATCAAAAAAGTATTATTGCTACTAAATAGTCATAGGAGGTTTCAAGTCATAGAAGATGAGCACATAGTCATGATTAATACTTGCAGCTTTGAAACTGCATTCCTGTGAGAGCTAAAAATTCACAAGTGTAAATTCATGTAATCATACTACTATTACTTTAAATTGCTCAGTCTTTTGGGGTTTTTTTGTTTTTCTCTTAGGCACATGTGTATGTGGGGAATGCACATGCCATGATGTGGACCCAACTGGTGACTGGGGAGATATTCACGGAGATACTTGTGAGTGTGATGAAAGAAACTGCAGAGCAGTGTATGATAGATATTCTGATGACTTCTGTTCAGGTAAGGATTGTATATAAAAAGGACTTATATACAGTTTTATTTAAGAAAATCCAGCTGATCTGATCTTCTCTAGTGCTCAAGTTCTCATTTTCTTGTCTTGAAAGATATACCAAGCTTTATTTGTTTGTTCTTGGGATTTTTTTTTGGGGGGGAGGAAGAGGTTTGGAGTGGACTTTTTAAATTAAAAGACATAATTCTGTAATTATGTTCTATGCCATTTAACAAAATTCTTTAAATATTAAACACTTCTGGTGCCTGTCTCTCTCCTAAGACTCTTACATTCAGTATAACCTGGATAATGGTTGAAACTGTATGGGATAGTAGTTGGAACTTTAAAATATAGATGTATCCTTTCTTGGGGAAATTTGAAGTTGAAAGTTTGTTAGATCAAATTGTATTTGTTATTTCATGTTATATGGCAGGGAGAGGATAATCAAAGGGAATAAATTCAAGGAAAAATAAATAAATGAGGTAACAGAAAACAGTACCCTGAGAATACAAATTGACATGAGAACATGTAGAGCATCAATAAATGGAAAATATGAATGTGTGGCCCAGCTGCACACCACTGACTGTACATCTTAGACACTTCCACCTTCCTTTTTCTTCTGCTTGTACTTCAGAGGATTGTGTTCAAATCCCTGAACAGCCAGCCAGCCAGCCAGCCATGGTTTTCAGTGTATTTAGATGGATGCTCCATGTATCAACTAACAAAAGCTGAGATTCTGAGCGACACTTTGCATACAGTTTTGTATAGTTAGTAATAAAGATGCTAATAGTAGGCAGGAGAGAAGGACTTTGATCAATACACAGCATGCAATTTGTACACACAGGAACTCCACCAAAACAAATCGGTGGTTTCAAAGGACTTGACAGAGTAGAAGTTGTCAGCTCAAATGCATCCTGTAAAAATCTCATCTGGCCTGATTAAGAATAAGAAGAATGCAGTCACATCAAGGAAAATAATGATGAGGTATATTCTTTTATTACTAGAATGAGGGATCCCTTAGAAAGATCATAGGAGTTGTCTGTAATAGAGAAAGCTGACAACAACATGATATATAAAATTCTCAACTGTTTCTTTGCCTGTTAAAAAAGTGAAAGTTTTCTCAACGGTTTGATTTTTTGAATAAATATTGATGAATTGCTAGCTAATAAAATGAGAGGGGAAAAAAGAAATAAGCTATTCTGAAAATCTTCAGTGAATTAATTTACTAGTTACAATTTCAGCCCTTTGCAAATGTTATAGGTTTATTTAATGAATGAGCTGGAATGATGTAGAACTGCAGTCATGAGAGCAGCAGGAAGATTGACTTTGGGATGTTGTCAATTTTTGGATGTATCATTGTGTTGCTGTCAGTGTTTTTCGCAGTCGGGGATTGATCAAAATACCAGCATCAGCTAAGGAATACAAATCTAGAAATCAACCTGGTAAATGTGTCCTGTAGTTAAGAGTGAACACAAGAGTTTCAAATTAGACTGAAGCAAACCTGTGGCACCTACAGCTAATGCTGCACAACTGAAACATTGAAACCCCCTTTCCGGGGTGTTATTGCACTTGCAACTGCTGCCCCAAATGTTAATCGTTGTAAGAAAGTACAGGGTAAGTAGAGACAGTTGCAAAGGAGTTGGCGGGAAGGTGTTGCCATTTGACATTAGATTAAGCAGTGATATGGTATCCTTTGTTACACTGACATAACTGTAAATGAGCAAAACTCTGAAGATATATAAAAGGAGGGACTCATATAGCTCACTTGGTGTAACTAAAACTCATGTTGAAGTACAGCTTAATTTTTCCATCTAGTGATCAAAAATTTTAGTGCTAATTATTTTTATCCATTCCCTTTCCATTATATTTCAGAAAAGCCTAATTTTGCCTTAGCTGACCATCCAAATATATATTGTGCAA
>VXBX01001370.1:34515-68225 GCA_013400415.1 Scytalopus superciliaris
GTCAGCTCTAAGATTTAATTACATTGTGCACTATAAGACTCAAATGACAGAGAAAGAATGACAGTCATAAAAAGAGGTTTAATTTGAATAAAAAAAAGTCTTAGGTTATGGAGCATATATGTTCTATTTTATATTTGAAATATTTATATTTTAAACTTAATTTTTTTTATTAAGTAAAATGAGAAGAGTAAGTTTAAGATTACAATCTTAATGACAAGAATTCTATCCTCTTGACTGTATGAAAAAAAACAGTTATTGATGCTGACAGTGTTCTTCTGTTGAGATACTACTTACAAATAAGTCCCTTTCAGGTGAATTCATTTGACTGAGTGATCTGTCAGTCAAAATTTTCAAATAAAGTACAAGCAACATCTGTTGGAACAAAATGCTTAATTGGTAGTGGCTTTCACTGAACTTTGACTTCCAAACACAAAGAGATCACCAAGGTTTTTGAGGGGTGCAAAAGGCACAGATGTGGATCTAGGACATAGCTTCCATAATGAAGGAATGACATTCTGCATTCCATGCTTGAAAAGAGATTTCCATGAAAACTGTGATTATAAAAAGGAAAGTAGTATCTTGCTTTAGTTTTATGAACAATTTTTATGAAATTAGGAAAGAAAAGGAGAAAAGTTATTTTAGTCTACTCATCTGTGTTTATTTGATAATGCATGGTTTTTTTACCCCAGACTCCTTGGATTTCCCTTTCTTCCATGATATTTTGTATAAAATTAAAAAAAAAAAAGGTAAGAAAGTTCCTACACTGCTGAAGGGCTACAGGTGTTTAGTTCCTATGAAAAACTGTCACTTGCAGAGTTAAATTCTTTGGTCCCATTTGAAAGTCTTACTACTTGTCATTATATTTCGTCATGGACAGAAGTGTGACACAAGAAAATGAAACAAAATAGAGATTATCAATTAAATATAACCTGTTTCAAGTCTTCAGAGGTGGAAAAGGCCACGTACTTTTAACACCAGCTCCAATTCTGATGTCCATAGAAAGGATTGCATAACAAGAAGAGGAAAGTTCCAAAATTAAATTAAAATGGTACCTTTTCTAGTTGAACATTATTGTTCTGGCAACCACCTTGTAATATTTTTTCTCTTGCTATGGCAAAAGGACAGTTAGTCCTTGTACAGGTCAGGAATCCACTGTACTGCCAAAGGAGTTGAGTACTTAATGGTCTTATTTAGTGGGATCTTTCAGTAAGGCAGTTCATCTATCAAATATGATACAGAACAGAATCCCAGAGATGCAGGTGAATGACTTTATGATTTTGCCATGCATTGTGTTTCCTTGAACAATGTTCTCTGTTCATCTGTACCTTTTGTTTCTAGATTAGTCAGCAGCAGTTGTGACAGTTAATGTAGTCTTTTGCAGTCACTTTTATGGTCTTGGATAAAGACATTGAAGGACAAAGCACTTTTAGGCTTTTTTAATGACATATGGTTAGCTGAAATGTGTAGACAGAAAAAGATAGAACTGTTACAATTCATAGTATCTTTCTACAGTCTCTGTCTAAATTCTGACATACACTCAGATTTGCAGGTTGGAGGAGTTTCAAACTTCAGTTACAATACTTCCAAATGTGATAATCATGCAATTAAGCAGTATTTGAAAAAAAAAAAATATCCATGCTGCTCTAGGAAGCATTGACTAAATAGATAAATAGTCCTTTCAAGCTTTGGCTGGCCGTTTTTAGCTTTTTGTACATTTTTCAAAACTATATAGGCAGAAATAGAGAAACCATCAGCAATGGAAAGTAAGAGAATTCTCACATACCACCCAGATTTCGAGAATCCCAGGTTCCCTTAACTGTTAGTCATGTAACTTCAGTGAGAGAAAAAAGGTATGGGAAAAAAAATAACAGTGAAAGAAAGCTTTTTTTTTTTAAATTATAAATGTCTCAGAGGCACATAAAAGTTCTGTTTAAATTTTTAGAAAATTAAAGTTATATTATAAAGAATGTAACTTAATTAGATAATTGCTATCTATAAAATACAATACAACAAGGAACTGTTTCATGGGTTCTGATCAGCATGTGGGGAGAGCAGAGAGGCTGCCAAAAATATATTACACCATGGTCTTATATTTCTTAGTTGCTTCAGTAGATGAAGGAGAGAGGAGGCTTCATATCAACATGCTGAGCAGTAAATGACAATGTCAACATGCTAAAATCATACTATAAAGGCAGAGGAATTATAAATCCTCTCTGTTACATCAATCAGTCTGTCTATACCTTCAGTAGTTCCTGTTGTATACAACATGGGAGAAGGATCACATGAAAATTTTGGGAATTAAAATACATGATGTACTTTCCAAAAGTTACTTTCCCTACAAAAGTCTGTTGAGGATGAGGAGAGTTTCTAGACAGCTACATTCATATAAAGTGAAGAAATCCTTCCACACTTTTATTCCTGAGTGTTTTTTTAACTTGCTGCATGACTTCTCACTATACATGTAATACTTCCATTTTTTTCCCAGTAAAAATCTGCCACTTTTAAGAACACAATGTACAGCAAGACCAGTGTCAGAGATAAAGGAAAAGACACACCAAAAAATCATTATGGTTAGAAATAAAGAGATAGCATATTGTCAGGATTAAGGCGCAAGGCAAACCACTTTTCTCTTTAAAACGCATGTCACTAACTTGAGTTTCCCCTTCAGGTAAAAAGCAAATTACAAAATAGTTTTAATAAAAAAGCATTCAAGAAGTGAACTGGTAATAAAAAGAGTAGGTTTTGAGAATAATACATGAGAACCTTTTTTAAAATAATCTTGTTTTCATCACTTAATGAAGGCAGCCATTCCATGGCAGATTTCCAAAGATGTATAAATAACAAATCTTCTTTTGAGTACTGTATTTTACCATTTAAATATATTTTCTATAGTTGATTTTATTTATTTGCCATCTGGAGATAATTGAACTGTTTGGTGAAATTCCTCTTTACACTCATGCTCTAGCATTGGCTATCTGAAATATGAAGGAATTTTTTTGATTCTGTACTGGAAAAAGATTTCTGTTGCTTCTGAAAATGCCCCTAAATTCCATTTTCAAAATATTACATTAATTAATTCAAAAACTGTGTCACCTTTTGAAAGTTTGCTGAGAGTTACTTCACAATAACTTTGCTGTTTCCTCTCCATTTAAAATTATTAGATGTTGACTGACTTAGTGGAAGAGCAATAGTGCTCAATGCATTATTAAACATTCCTTGCAGTGAACTAAGACAGTGAATCAATCCCTTGTGTTCTTTAATGCATACTGCCAGTCTGGCAACATACCATCTCCTGGAGTCTGAAAACAAAGCTTAAGGATAAGGGCCAATGGTGACTCCAAAGAGCAGTGCCTTTGGCCTGTGCTGTGAATTCTTAATCCTTTTTTGAGAAATCTTGTCTGTACAATTGTATGACATACACCTTCTGCTGCTCTGAAACATATCGAAGCCTTGACTGATACAGGAAATGCTGTATATTCCAGCTGATACAATGATTCCATGATATGCAGAAGGAAAGAGAAAGGCACATGAGATAACCATATCTGTGTAGCAACAAGAGTGGGTGGAAAAGATAAAAATGATGTGCTAAATAGCTGCCTAAAAGCAGGTGTAACTGCAATTCTCATTTGAGCTTTGTGAAGCCTTACATTACTGATGGTCAATATGGCATACAATATTCAGGTTGTAAATAATTTTTGGTGTTGGGTCATCAACTGCTATAGTTTCATATAAACCTTTGGATGAAATCATTAAGCATATCTTCAAGATTTTTAAATCTATGCAAGCTGTAATATAGTAATGCCAATCTGTTCATCTCTCCAGCAGGTAAGTCTACACAGACAGGTACAACGCCTTCAAAGGGCAAAAGGGAAACTGATGGCTTGTACCAGATCATGAAATCTAATTCTATGCTATTATCATTGGCACCTCATTTACTATAGTTTTATGTCCTCACAGTTATGGTTTTGTTGTTTAAGTGCAGTTATTTTTTAAAGACTTTGGGGTCCCCCCTGGTATGATATTGCTAAAACTGAGAAACAAAATAAAATTCTACTAGAAATCTATATAAAAACATTGTTTCTAAAGCCTAAAGCTTGTTGGCTTTGTAAAGGAAGATGATAGTAGAAGTTGCTATTTGAGTAATTCACTATACTTTAAACATGACAGGATGGGGTCAGAGCAGAAAAGTGTAAACACTCCTAAGGTAAAATCTAGGTTACTACCCCTGCTACCAGCTCTTTCCTGCAGACTCTTATTATGCAAATTGTGGTGTTTAATTGAAGTGTAAATTACTCTAATGTACATCATCTCTGAATTTGGCATGCTGTTTTCATTCATTTTCCATGACCCCTGCATTCTGAAGGAGGTCTTAATTAAAGCACTATCGTAGACAGCCTGGCAGCAAGTAGCATTATTAGCCAATGTAACAAGAACAGAACATGAATTCAAGTCATGTGTCACATCTCTAGCTTTTATCTCATCAGCTTTGAGATTGGGCTCCGTTATACATCTGTGTGCTTCAAGCAGAGAGGCACTCTTGCTATGCTAGTACTTTAATGCTGAATGAGCTGGCATAACAGTATTTGTTGCACAATTTGGTATACCCTTATATGCCAGACTGGCCCTCTGACCTCCACTTGTAGTCTGTTGAAGTCTAAGAAAAAAGTAGAGATAAGTAGTTGCATCACACTCCTCTTAGACTTGTCTATCAATAGTATAAGTCACTGATTTTAAGCTGCTTCTCTGATTCAGGCTCTGCTTGAGCCTTTCTCTCTCTATTAATTGAAGTAGGATCCTCTGAAAGCTGCCTTTTGTTAGGAAAGCCAATTTGGAACTGTTGAGAATATTTCACCTTTTTCAACTTCCAGAGTTTTAAATGTATTTGTCTTTTTTCACTGTTGTTGGGGGCTTTTTGGTTTGTTTGTTTGTGGGGGGTTTTTTGTTTGTTTTGCGTTTTTGTTTGTTTTTGTTTTTAAATCAGAAAATGTTCAGGAGATCAACACTTCTCTGTAGAGAAAGTCACTTATTTATCCATGACCCACCTGCAGCACTCCTGGCTATTGTTTTTTACCTTTACTGGTTGTGTTTTTGGAAGACATCAAGTAGGGATGGAGGAACCAAGGAAAGATTGCAAATCAGAATAACATTTCATTTCTGCAGTGAACCCTTACTTGCAGTAAGGTAGTACAAAATCGTAATGCAAAGTAATACAAAAATGGTTCATGAAGTACTTTGGTTTTGCATAACTTCTCTTTAATATTTTTTTTTGTAGAAGCAGTGTGTGTTGAAAGTTGTCTCTTTCTGAGATGTAGATGATATTCTAAGAGCGAGGTAGTTCTGTAACAGAATTTATTAACATTCTGAAGTTTCCCACTTGTTTTCAGAATGAGAAGTTTGAGGAGTGGTAAAGAATAGAGGAAAAGTAATATAGTTGTTCTAGGATGATACTTAGGAATTAGGGCTTGCCAGATAGAAGACCAGTATAACAAAGGAATCTTTAAACCATGGCATCCGTGGCTGGTGTAATAGCAGACACGGATGCCATGTCACAATTAAGCTGACATGCTTTTTTTCAAAATAACATGTTTTGGCTCAAATATATTTCATTTTATTCTCACAGTAAGGAAAGTAATATAGGACAAAACAAATTCTGATGTTTAAATGAATATACAAGAAGCCAACACAATTATTTGCATATTATGTATTAAAGTGATTATTCTTATGTGTTATACTGATAGGTAACTATTTATTATGAGTGTGGTGTCTCTACAAACAGCCTGATCAGTAAAGGATGTAAATAAAACCTTCTTACAGCTGAAGGAAGCCTCAAGGTTGGAGGCCTTGCTAATCACAGGCAGTTTCAGTCACTTTGGTATCTGCTGGAAGGTCGGGACGGTTCAGTGCAATTCCCTTAAGACTGGGAATGAAATTACTCCCATTGTAGGAAAAGGTTGTGTTCAAGATCACTTGAGGAACCAGAATGTATATAAATCCATAGGAACTAATGAGGTGTATTCCAGAGTCCTGAGGGAACAAGCAGATGTAGTTGCCAATCAGAGCTAAGTAAGTGCAAGGTCCTGCACCAGGGTTGGGGAAATAACCAACATAAACAGGCACAGAGGATGAATGGTTTGAGAACAACCCGGTGGAGAAAGAGTTGGGGACTTAGCAATTTCCAAAACTCTGTGGGATCACAGCCCTCCACGACTGCACTGAGTGGACTTTCAGCTAGTTGATGCCTGGAGACCCTTCCAGCATACATGACTCTGTGAGCCTGTGATACAATGTGTAGTCCAGCAGCTTTTATTTCTTGTGCAATTTGAAAGAGGGTGGGATACAACTGTGCAACTCTTCATTCTGAAAAATGCATTATTTCTCATTACATGCCTTTGCTGTTTTTAGTTCAGACAGTGCAAACAATTCCATAGAGTAGCTGGAACACCTAGTGTGACCAGGGATCACCTACAGCTGCCAAATTTGAAAATCAACCAGCTGGCTTTGTCGTATGTCGGTCCCCTTCATTATATTAACATCCACTTAGTCATAGCATGCAGATTTGCTTTTCAGAAAATAACAGCAAAACAAGTGATCCATGCACAGATTAGTGCCAGCCATTTTGTTTCAAAATTTTAAAACCTGGCATATGTGTTCTAGTTCAGATTTCCATCCTTTCTGGTTAGAAAAATAAAGGAGTGTGTTTCCGTGCTTGCCTTTTGTAATGTTCAGCTCAGCTTTAGCTTTTCTCTCTGAGATCTACAGAAGAAAAGAAATCAGTGTGCAATGCTTTATTGGCAGCTGTCAGCTGTCAAGAGATAAGATTCTAGGTTTGTGCCTTGCCTGGTTAAAGGGGAGATTAACTGCACTAATAAATTTTATTTTTTTTTTAACTCAGTGGGCCAATTTGTACAAGTCCACCAGCTGGCCATCTTACATAGTTTTGTTTCTAATGAGTCTTATGCCTATTGGAGGTATTTGGAGGCACTGTTTAGGTAAACTTTGTCTGATGGATAAGAATGGTTAGGGTAAAAAAGGCACAAATCAGTAAAATATTGGAGTTACTAATTTAACTGCTCAGGAAGGAATGTGTTTTCCTGATGGCTGTAAGGACTGATGACATGAAATATCCCTCTTACTTTCCCAGTCAGTGCTTCTGAAATGCTCCCTTCTCTGGACACTTTGCAAA
This sequence comes from Scytalopus superciliaris, assembly GCA_013400415.1. Taxonomy (NCBI): domain Eukaryota; kingdom Metazoa; phylum Chordata; class Aves; order Passeriformes; family Rhinocryptidae; genus Scytalopus; species Scytalopus superciliaris. The sequence continues at coordinate 41,699 of VXBX01001370.1, forward strand.
TTTCCTTTAGTGCATGATGTGGTCTTCCTTGTGCTTCTTCTCTTGATTGTAATTCTTCCTGCAGCAGACAAAGACATCTGTGAAAGAACTTGAAGGCCATGATTGTCTTCTTTCTTACAGCTAGTTATCTTCTGTATCTAGTCTCTTCTGTATCCCAGTCTTGCTTAATTTTCTTGGCCTATATCTTCCCATTTTCAATTGGTCTGACCCTTTTTTGCTGTTTTTCTAAATGTCAGTATTCAGTGATTGTCACTGTATATTTTTACATAGCTGGCCTTTTTTTAAGGGACCCCTGTTTTTGTCAAATTGTTTGAGCTTGACTTCTTTAGGAAAGCAGGGAACATTAAAAAAAAACAAACAAAAACAACAACAAAAAATAATTCTTACCTTATGTTTATATAATACAAAACCCTCAGCATTTAAATTTTATGTGAAGAATAATAGTTTTGCCTAATGTTGTGTGTGAATTTGAGTGAAACTTTCAATAATGCCTGTTCTCTTTACGTTTCAGTGAGATTTGTATCTATAGATGATGACTGTATCTTAGAAGAATTCATGTATATATTAATAACATGTAATAGATCACAGTCAAGTTATCAGGCCAAATGATGCTGTTTACGACTGAAAGAACGTGGTTCGTATTCAAAAAGCTCAGGCAAAGCTTTTCATAAGTGGATACTTGCAAGTGCTACACTTTGCTCCTAGCTGGCAATTTTGGAACATTTTCCTGTAGTGAATTGCAGTAATTATCATAATTGCCATTACTTAATCAAAGAATGGACTGACACTCATTTGTGGTAGACTTCCTTTGAGTCTTTTGTCTGGTCTTTTGCTTTCATTTGATTAGAGAGTGAGCTGCAGACAGACCTGCAACACATCGAGGCCTATGATGGATGGATGTGCTTGTAGAGTCTAGAAAGCAAATACATTGTTGTCAATGCTGGACAGAGAGACTGCATGCTCTTAAGCAGTAAATCCTGATAGCCATAGGTTTGCAGTGAAATTTCTTTACTTTCTGCTGAAGCATGCCTAAAAAACATTAAATATACTTGACTTTGATATAATAAACTAATTTATAAGGAGGAAGAATATAAGCTATGCATTCCAGTCAGAGAAGATATAACCAGTTAGAATTAATAATAGTTTTTTAAGAAAATTAGACTTTTGCAGTTCCAAGTTGTCATCTTATTTTGGTTCACTTAAAAAATGATGTCTGACCTGAGGTCAGGATTTATGAATGTCTTGAATACATGGGAGATACAGGACTGATTCACACTGCTGAAAAAATTATTCATTGAAATGTGCAAGGATAACTGGAAGAAGGAATGTTTTTGCAATGCATACAGCATGAGAGATAGATGCATGTTCATTTTACATTTGTGGAAGCGACACAGCTATTTAAAATGGAAGTACCTTTAAGTACCTTCTCTCTCAAAGTTTGGCATATCAAGTATTTTTAGTTCAATCACAGTAACATTCCAGAAGAATCTCTGCTGGGAAAAAAGGAAGCAATTGAGGTGTGTGTACATGTTTATGTGGGAGAGCTGATTAGATTTCACAACTTCTTAACTAGAACAAATATCTACTGTAAAGCTGTGGAGCTGTACATTGCAGCAAAAACTGAGATGAAGGCCTATATTGTCCAAACTTTTTACTCATGCACATAATAAATGTATGTATATTGAAACATTATCATACAAGTCTTTTGGAAATGCAGAATTGACTTGTGTATGCACAAGAGAGTCAAGTCATCATGTCAAATAGATGCGATCTATTGTAAACACAGAGGAATAGTCTGGGTGAGGTTCATCTCAAATTTATCTACATATCAAGATATTGGATACTTCAGTGTTTGGTTTTGGTGGAATGATAGTACTTATAAAACAGAGGCAATTTGCCCATTTCTTCTATAGTTCTGTGTTACTATAAGATAAATTGTCATGATTCATACTTTACCCTACTGTCCTTAGAAGAATTACTATCAGACTAATCTTTAGATGCCTGCAGCTGGATTCTGTGAATCCCACCAGTTTAGGAAATTATTTACCCCAACTGTAATGCTCCACTACAGCACAAATAAAATTAAGTCTACATGGGCTGGAATGAAGAGCCTCTGCTGTTGATATGCAGATATGAGTCCTTTTTCTGACTGTCTTGTAGTTTATCAAGTGTTTTGAGCTGCTGTAGCAGTGACACCTAGGCTAGTAAATTAAATGCCTCTGTGATCAACCCCAGGCACTGCAGCTTGCTTGCCTGTAATGTCAGATTGCTAGAACAATCACTGGCCCATTTTTGCCCTGTGCCAGCTAGCATTGTTTCCAAACAATTCCTGCTTATGGTTCAGGAATTAGTGTGGGCTAGTCACTGGTCCCAGTAGGCAGTCTGGATGAGGCCACTTTCATGGAAGGCAGCTTGATAGTATGGATGCCAGTTCTTCTATGCCAATTGGCCTCAGTGCTGGGGAACCATCCCAATCCCATGTAATTGAGTGGTAAAGAGGCATCTACCAAATGTTGTTACTGTACTGAAGACAGACTTTCTTTCTGCATTGTGTTGGTATGGTATCCAGGTAGCCTTCAGGAAAAGAAGAAAGAAAGACAAGAGTTTCCAGCATACCTTGTCAAGGACCCATTGCTTACTCTGAAGCTGTTACCTACTCTGTGCCTTAGTCAAGACAGCCACTTGTGTAAAATAAATGTATCAATGCTGTCTCAAAATTGATTTTGTCTAGCATGACAGATGATTAATAGGTTTCCAGGATGATTGAGTAGTTTGATTTCTTCCTTCTTTTGTGCTTCTTTTATGAACGTTTGTACTTAACTGAAAGATCACCAAAATTCAAATAAAATAAATTTTTAAGCTGAAAACTGTTAAGAATTGAAAGTATTCAGGTTGTTGTTGAATATCATGAGATGTGTTTCTCCCAGATCCGCTTTCTGGAGAGAAAGCCTGGACTTGATGGGATAATTTTAGAAGTCCAGCTTTTTATGCTAAGAATGGCACCCCACCCTTTTTCTTAATTGGATTTAGACCTGACCAAGTTCTAGCCTTATCAGTGCTTACTTGCTTATCTGTCTCATAGTTTCTTGTTTGAGGAGTTCCGTATTTCTCTGCAAGTATTTTGCTATGTCATGCTTATGGTACAAAATGAGTTATTCCTCTCCCAGGGAATGATACTATGTATCAGTAGTGTACTTGAAGCATATAGGCAGAAAGATTAAAAATTTCTTTACATTCTGTAAAGAAGAAAACTATTTAAAAGCTAAAAACTTTATTTTTCTGGTAATTAAAAATAATCTTGCATGTTTATATCAATAGTTGTGTTATGTTTGTTAAATTCTAAAGTACTGTTTGCCAACTCTGCATGAAGAACTGGCTGGTGTATTAGAGATGCAGGTATGTCTAAGAGTCAGAATACTATACAGGTAATTTATTAAGTCAGCGAATCTCATTTCCAAAGTATGTAGGCTTTTCTATTGAGAACAAATGTCCATGTTTTTTTTAAACAGATTTAAGAAATTAATGCATTTAACACATGCTGAATTTAAATCAACATGACCTTGACATTTTAATTAAAGTTTTACTGTACTACTTTTTGAAGTTACTTCTTTGGTCTGAACATGTGTAGCAAGCAATGTATGATTTATAAGGAAAAAGCCACAGAATCTTGCAAAAACATGTAGCACTGGGGTTTTGGGTTTTTTTGGTTTCTTTGTTTGTTTGTTTTATTTTGTTTTTTTTCCTGATTAAGCTAAAAAGGAAATTTTATGAGCTGCTCTTAAGTAAGAAAAGATGCTGTAAAAAGATGTTCTTTAGAAAACAAGTTCTTTAGAGTTTTAAAATAAACAGTTGTGTCCTTGCTTTGCATAGGAAAGCTGAAATTATAGCATGAGCTCCCTGCAAGAGAGAGATATGGAATTATTTCCCTGCTTTTACACATTTCCAGAGATATTGGTGTGTTATGAGACCTGAGTATAGACCAGACTAAATATTTTAAATGGAAGCAAGGAACATGGAGAGAAGTGAGACTGGGGGGAAGTATCTAGGCTTCTAATCTCTCATTGTGAGGTTTTGCAGTTATCAGTGGAAAGTGGGAAGTATAGGTAGCAACTAAAAGCCTAAACACTTTCTAATATTTTTACTAGATATAAGTCTAAATATTGATATGAAACTTTGGGCAATAACTCTAAGGTAAAGGTGTTTTCTGCAATTTATGTTTGGAGAAAACTTTTTCAAAGTTCAGTGACAATTCAAAGTCAAGAAAAGTCAGTCTGAAAGCCAGTCTCCATACTGAGAATTTCCTAACAAACGTCTTGTTCCCAGTCAAAATCTTTGTCCCAGAAGGTGTGGTTCTCTTTCTGAGACACGGTTTCACAAAGAGGAGCTAGAAATTGCTGTAATACATTATGTCATTTTTGTTTCCTGAATGCCACTAATACACTTATTTTACAGAAACTGTTGCAGTTTTTCTAAGTAATAGGCCCATGGGTTCAAGTGTTCTGCCCTTTCCTTGGCCATCTCCATCTGTCCAGTGCTCACTATACTTTCAGGAGACAGCTTTGTCAGTTCTGTTAGGAAAATTATTTTATGGCACACTTGAAGTCAGATATTTGTCTGTGTCTGTGTTCTCCTTAGTTTTTAGTCTAAATCACACTGCTGAAAGCCAATAAAGGAAGACTTGACCCCCAAAAAATAAGTGCTTATGATTAAATCATACTTTCTGTGAAATTTACAGTTACCTCAGACCCTCCGTTCTAAAATTGAAAGTGTAATGTCGGGCCAAACCAAGCTAAACAATTGTCTTACATTATAAAACTTTCCAGAAAGACAGATAAATATGAGATTCAAGAAACTGCTGTCATAAAAATATTAATACTTTCTTAATCTGGTCCCTTTGGGACACAGAGGAAGAGAAGGGATTGCAGATCAGATAATAAATATTAGTTGTGTTATTTGAACCTTTGTATTTCTTGGTTGGGTTGGTTTGGTTTGGTTTTTAGTGGTTTGCTTTTTTTTTCTCTCATGGGTCATAATCATGGTTTTATAGCTAAAGTATCTGAAGAATTGCTGTTCCTAATTTTTTATAAAGTGCAATAGGTACACCCTTTCTTTCTCATATGTTCTGGAATAAATAATTACTATCTATTTTACTTACTTGTTGTAAATCAGTCATTGCCTAAATACCTGTATCAAAATGACAGCACTTTAATGATTAATGTTTTTGGAAAGTTGTAGGACTAAGAAATGAATATGAAACTGTGTGTCTAGTTAGATCTTTTTTATCAATTTACTCAAGAGTCTTTCAACAACATTGTTTGTCTCATTTATGCAGACCAATATTGCAACTGTGTGTTTGGAGTTAATTTGTACTACCCTTCACTTGCTGTACATGCCTTTCTTCTCACTGTGAGAAGTGTCCATTTAGTAACTATACCAGTACTCTGTATGTTTATAAGGCTGTGGAACATACACACAAAAATATTCCTTTTTTCTAAGTGGGCTGTGAACCCAGCCTGTTATTTCTTATTAGGGACCTTTTTCCAAGCATAAGGCAATGATTAAGAATAGACATTGAAGAGAAACCTGGAACATAACACCTTCTTTCAAACTTATAGATTTCTTTTTAAATAAATGACGTTCAAACTGGTTTGTAGTGTCTGAAAGTGACAACCTTACCCCACCCAGCAACTTAAAACCCCTGCTACTTATTGTTATTGCCGGTAGATGGCATTCTTTATATTAACTAAATAAATAAGAGTTTGGAAGTTTTTTGTCAGGTTTTTTTTTTGCAGGGTGGATGATAGACACTTGCTTTTCAGGGTATTGATGGAAATGATACATACCTGGTATTTCAAAATATTTGACAAAATCACTTACTTCAGTTCAACAAAGCGGTCTTACTTTTTTTCCCCCTTCCAAAATGAAAGTGATTTCAGAGTCTTGTAATGATACAATTCAACTGATTTAGTAATTTTAATTTTTGTTTCAGGTGAGGAAGAGAAAAGGGGTTTTATTTTCCACTTCTGGAAGATAAACCAAAATATTTAATGGAGAGTTCGAATTTAATATGGGTGCTTTCATTCTAGAAAACTTTAAAGAAATTTTTTTCTGCCCTATTGCTTAGTGTCTGCAACACATAGACATGCCCATTTTTTCTGTAGTAGGTCTGTAATGACTTGTGGCAGAACTGAGGGAATAGCCCAAGGATATGAGTCCAGGTGTGGTTTATAGCTCTCCAACTAATTGATGGTTGCATTTTTTCCTGTATTTGAATGCTTAATCCAAAGCCCACTAAAGTTAACAAAGAGATGTGTATTGACATCAGAAATTTTCACCTGTTCCAATGCATACCAAAAATAAGAGGGCTACTCTCAAAGAAAGGTATGTTAATGGAAGATAACCAGAAGATTTTTCTTGCATTAATCATACTGGAACCCATGACCTTTGCAGTGATAAATGAGCAAGTGAAGTGTAGAAGATATTTCAAGATGCATTACATTTCAAAATGCATTGCATATATTGATCCTTGTGCCTTTTGCATGTGCTGAATGTTTATTTCACAGGTACCAACAAGTAGATAGGAGCCAGACACTCCTGAGGGTGTGTTGACTAGAAGTCTAATTTTCCCAGCTGGGATGCTGGAATACAGTACACTTAGTTCAGTTTGCTACTGCATGCAAACCCATTGTATCATTTTATGCCTGTACAGTACCCAGATGTGAGTTTGAGGTGAGTGTGAGCAGCAGCCTCTCAAATGAGCCTTCTCTGGCTGGAGGAGGAAGTGCCAAATGTGGAACACTTTCCAGCTACAGACTATTGGTACTGATGAATATGTATCTATGAAATAATGAATTCATATCAGAGATGGCTTAGTTTCTAAACCTAGCCTTTGTATGGAAGTGACTTTCAGTCCATTATAGTGTACAGCTGTGTCAAACAGAAGAACTAAGCTGAAAGACCTTCAGTCCCAGTAGGTCAATTGACCTAAATAGGCTTACATCCTCTAATACTGAAGAAAAAAATGAGATTTTTATCTTGCTGCACTTTTGTGCTTACTGGCAACAAAAATCTATTATTCCCAGGACTATCAGAAGTCCCGTGTGTTGTGACCTCTGCAGTGGTGATTCTTGTCATGACCCTGTAGTCAGAGGACTAAGTTGAGGGTCAGGGAAGAACAAAGATATTTTAATTATGTTTATGCTTATGGACAAAATGCCCATGGAAATAATATTCAGGTCATCAGTAATGCTCTGCTGCCCAGAGGTTATTCCATTTACCCAGTCTTCATTGGAAATGTCCTTCAAAAATGCTGCTTACTTAGGGAAAATGCTGCCAGTGAATTTGTACCAAATACCAGCATAGCACATAAGGAGTCACATTAATTTTATGTAGCTCAAGAAGTAAGATATTTTTTCCTTACAGCACAAAAGTTCAGATTTTTATGCAGAACATTCACTGGAGCATAACTGAAGAGTAGCTCAAAGTGTCTCCCACCCTTTAAAGTTTCATATAAGCTTTGGACGAACTCTGAAGCTAAAAAGGATTTTTTGTAAACCAGAAATATCACAAACATATGCAGACATGGTTTTATATGTGTAATGTCATATTGGAATTCTGTTTTCTGCTTATCTTTAAATTAGAGGTGAAAATTAATATTTGTTGAGTAAATTTGATTTAATACTGTAATCCATGCCTTTACTGAAAAGCACAGGCTACTAATCTGCTTTATAATTTTTGAAATTATGATTAACTTGAACTGGCATGCAAATGTTATGAATTCTGGATCTTTTTATTCAAGTTTTTACCTCCAGCAACTTTTTTTGGGCTAGTACCCAAATGAGTAATAGTTTTGTCTTACTAGTTTTGGCATGTTTTAATACTTAAAAGCTGTTGCCATAACCAAGAAATATGCTGATCTTTTTCTCCCACTTCTAGATGTAGAAAGAATGGGATAGTTAGTCTGAATAGGTTGAACTTTATTTTTTATTAGCTATCTTTTTATTTCATATCACAGATTCGAAGATACTTCTAGATACCTCTGACCTTTGTTTACTGATCTGTTAGCAACTGGAATGTGATGCATCTTTGATTATCACATAATATATATATTTACAAGAAATAATATACTCAGAGACTTCTTGGTTCCCTATATATGATATATTGAATTTCATTAGTGGTATCTTACGTTGCTTAGTCATAGGTGATCAATTTTTGACTGGGGATATCACTGTAATCTTATGGTTAAGAAAGTATTCATCCAGTTTTTGTGGGGATACAGAAGAATAATAATTGAATAATAAACATTCAATGATAACTTTATAAACATTTTGAGTAATTAACACAGCAAAAAAGAAAAGGGTTATGATGAACAGAGGTAAATTATAAGATGTGTAAATATGGCTCTATAATTTCCTAAGCCTTAGGAGTTCTTTGGTGGCAACAGTAACCAAGCAAAATGCAGGGGGAAAAAAATATCTGAAGAGATAGCAGGAAAGACATTATAAATATAAATGTATTAATTAACACTAATACAGGTTTTCCAGAGGTCTGAAATTAAGTGAATTATGGTGAGCAGTTGTACCTAAATCAAAGCAGGATGTGCAAAAATCTGTCACCTGTAGAATTATCTCACACACCAAACTTCAGACATTAATTGCAGTTCAATTCTTGGGCCACCTCAGTGAATATATTAACAGGAATTTCAGAGAAAACCTCTCATTCCTGATGTTAAGTATTGTCAAACTTATGAGCATCTTGAAGAGATCATCAGTCTTTTGGGCAGGAAGCTTGCACATCTATAAATTTTCAAGTTTCATCAGTTTCTATTGAGATTAGGTAGATCATTTATCAGATGACAAACTTTCAAGGATGATCTAATAAGCAGATACTCCACAGAAAGAAAAGTAATCTGTAAGAGTTTGTTCTCGTATTCAGCAGTTTTTCTTGCTTATATGTTTAATTTGTAAATTCTTAAGATTATTTTCTGTATAGCGAACAGTTGTGCAACTTGCTATGATGGGTTTGGGTCATCTAGACTTAGCTGCAATGCACATAGGACATGCAAACACAGCCAGTGATAAGTAATATCGCAAATAAAATCTGAGGCTCCTTTAGGTGTAAATGAGAAGTCACACTAAATGCATGACCTTATAAATAGTGCTCACTGATATGGAACTACATATTAACTATCGTTCTGTCGTATGACAAATGTACCTGCATTTCTGAAGAGCTCTTTCTGAGGTGCTAAATGTGGTTCTTTCTCAATGGGAATGACTCATGTCATCACAGATTTGATATTGTGACATTTTCAAGTTTTATTCCATCTTGTCCACGTAGCTTAGTTTTATACTCTCAAGAGTGTTACACACTGACTGAATTGAATCAGCAAGGTGACATAATCTCATCAAGATTAATTTAAAAGGATTGTGAAGCAATAGATCATTTAGATAATGGAGTCTTATAATGATTTGTTCTGCTTAAAATCTTGTAAAATAGAAATTTCTCTCCTCACAGAGGAGTGACTTCTGGACAGCCATCTTTTATGAGCTAGAAAAAGGCTGTTTCCCCTTTCATAACAGCATGTTTTCTTTGGAGATTAACATGCCTAGATTTCCAAGGGTGGGTCATTTAGTCATTGTTAAGGTGTATGAGTATAGGCACCATATTTTAAAATGTAAAACTTAATTTTCATTTATCTTACTTGTGCCTTTTCGTATCTGTGAACAGCTGAGTGGGATTTACTTACACAGGTACTCACAGAAAGTGAATGTCAAGTTCAAAAACCTAAAGATTTGCACTCATTGCTGCACTTCTATTATTTAAAACTTAGGGCAAATCTTGGCTCAGCAAACCAACAGAATTTTTCAGTCTCCTTCCAGATGCAAGTAAATAAGCCAGTCAGGGACCTGATCACAGTCTTTGCATGGAATTACTTTATGTCAGTAAGGATTGTGGTGCTAAAGGAAATGCACTCTGCATTATTTTTCAGAGAACATGCTACAGTTTCTAAACCCTTTTGTCAGAATCCCAAATACCTTGTGCTGTGTGCTGAAAACCTTGCAAGACTGACATTTCAGTGTGATTAATGCCCTTGAGTTCTACTGAATATTGTCTATATAGTTTTACAGGTCAGAGGCCTTTAGGGATTTCTTTATTTGATGGAATTTTATGGTATACTTCTAGGATATAATTTGCCTAATAATGGCAGAAATGTTTCTGTGTAAGACACTCATCAATAGCAAAAAATCACATAATCAATGTATAATGTAAATCTTTTTTAAACTCCTTTGAAGACAGAGAGGGCTGAACATAGAAATGTTTGTGGCAAGGTGAAGTGCTCCTGCTGTATCTCAATACCTATGTACAGCTCAGTAGTAAATTAGTAAAAAAAGATAAAACTAGCATAAACTTGGAGTAATGTAAAATGGACCTTGAAATTGAAGAAGAAATAGAAATGCAAAAATGCTGGGAAAAATATCCATTCTCTTTTCCTCCTGCGCTGGGTGTCAGGATGGTGGTGGATGTTTGCAGGGATGGCCTCTGTGAAGGATTGGCTGGGTCTGTCCCACACCAGGCACAGCAGTTCCAGACAACTCCAGCCAACCCACAGTGGCATGGCTGAGCACCTCAGCCACAGTGGTGGTGGAGCCTCTGGGAGAGTGTATTTAAGAAAGGCTGGAAAATGATAGATATGGAGGAGGGAAACAAAGAGTAGGAATCAGCAGTATGAGCACTGAGGGCAGAGAAGGAGGTGCTCCACAACAGGGCAGACATCCACTGCAGCCTGTGGAGGACCCACANAATAGTTAAATATTTATATTATTATTATAATTAAAATTAATTCTCTCCAAGTTGGGTCTGTTTTTCCTACTGAATTTAACTTTAAAAAAAACAGTTCAGAATTCAGAGGTTTAGATTCCATACAGACATGTACTGAGGTCAGTAGTTTCTGATTTGTTTATGAATGCAGCCATATCTTCAAGAAAGGCCTATGACTCTGATTTGAAAGGTGAGCACAGCACTTTCTCTGACTGCATTTTGATGATTAAAGACTTTCTTTACTATAACCATTAACAATATAAATACCCAACAAGTCATTAAAATGGTCATCTCTAATATCTACAAGAATTAAACATATAAACAAGCATTAATTCTGGNGAGCACTGAGGGCAGAGAAGGAGGCTCTCCACAACAGGGCAGACATCCACTGCAGCCTGTGGAGGACCCACACTGGTGCAGGAGAGAAGTGTGAGGAGGAAGGAGTGGCAGAGGGGAGATGTTATGACCTGACCAACACTTCCATTGCCCACTCTCCCTGTGCCTCTTGTGGAAGGGTAGGAGAGGATTCAGGAGTGCAGTAATGAAGATGAACATGGGAAAAGGGTAGGAGATGTTTAGTTTTAAGGTTGTCTTTTTGTTTCTCAATACCCAAATTAGTAACTGAATATCTATTTAATAGTAGCATATATTGAATATTCATTACTAATAGTTAAATATTTATATTATTATTATAATTAAAATTAATTCTCTCCAAGTTGGGTCTGTTTTTCCTACTGAATTTAACTTTAAAAAAACAGTTCAGAATTCAGAGGTTTAGATTCCATACAGACATGTACTGAGGTCAGTAGTTTCTGATTTGTTTATGAATGCAGCCATATCTTCAAGAAAGGCCTATGACTCTGATTTGAAAGGTGAGCACAGCACTTTCTCTGACTGCATTTTGATGATTAAAGACTTTCTTTACTATAACCATTAACAATATAAATACCCAACAAGTCATTAAAATGGTCATCTCTAATATCTACAAGAATTAAACATATAAACAAGCATTAATTCTGGGGCTGGCCCACTAGAAAAGAGAAAAAAGGTTCGCCATTCCCACAATATCGATGCTGCTTTAATGATTCATTTCTCAAATGCTATTTATCCTTAGTCAAGATGAAATCAAGACTAAAAATCATTACATGAAATTTTGGATAATGGTGTCATGGCAGTTGTGGACTAAGACTGAATATGGACTACTAATATTTGATCTGAATGATCCAGGTGGATAGAAGCACAAGCTGTCAATACTGTCCCAGAATTTCATTACAACTAGGTTACACATGGTATTATTAGGTCTTAACTTGGTGTCACATTAAAAGAAATATCTGGGTAGTCCAAATAATCAATTAAAAAAATCATCATTTTGGAAATGTAACCATTTTACTGTACTTGTTTTTGAGTGTTAGTATGTTTTAAATGAGGTCAAATAGTACCAAGTTCACAATTTCTTTACAATTAGTACTACATAGCTAGCAGGATAGGAAAAAATGGGAGATAAAAAATTAAAGCAAACATCTCTAAAAATAGTAAAAGATGATGCTATGCTAAGCACAAATATATAAGTTTCTATAAACCTATACAGTCATGAAGAAAAAAACAGTAGCAAGGAAGATTCTTTTCAACTATTTATCTTCTTTTCTACTTCATATCTTTTTAAAAATACAGTACCTAGAGATATACCCTTCCTTTGTTTAGCTCTTTCTGATTTAACCTATGGCAACAGAATTTAGTAAAACTGTGTCTGCCATGGTTTAGGAATGGTATTCCCCAATTTAGTACTTCCACTAAAAAGAAAACCACAAGTTGCTCTCCTCCCACCTCTGATGGGAATTACAAAAGGCAGAGATCCTGGGTTGACATAAGAATAATTTACTGGGAACAACAATGAGATAACAAAACAAACACTAACAGCAACAATATTAGAAACAAAAATGCTCACCAAGCCTTGGACAATGAAAAGCAGCGGTGGACCCTCCACCTGCTACATTTTCCCCATGACCAGAAAAGAATGCGAGAGAGAAAGAGTCCTTTTCCCCCACCAATTGGCAATTAAGTAGGATGATATTGAATAACATTAGGGTACTGGCCATGCCTACACAGCTCCAAGCTCCACCTCCTAACATCTACTGTGAAAACTTAACCCTGTCTTTCCCCAAAACCAGGTCAGTATCTTAAGACAAAGCATCAAAGGATAGTCTAAGACTAGTTTTACTATTTTCACAGGTAAAAGCATATCTCTTAAGGTCAAACAATAATTTATTAATGGAGAAAGAGTTGAATGATTGGGATTTCAAAAACTGTCTAGTTTTATTCCCCTCCCCCCCGCCTCTTCTAGTGCCACCTACTTCATTAATAGACCACCAAAATAAAGAGCCGATGTTCTGGATGGTAGTGACACAATGAGTGGAACTTGTTCTCCATTCTGAAAGGTTCCAAATAATGGTATTTCCAACTAGGCCTGTAGCAAAGTTTGTGTGCAATTTTTGCACTTCCTGCAGCTGTGTAGAGTGCTGTGAATGTCACAGAGAAATGCATCATAGGATAATTTTGTAGTTTTGCAGGTAGCTTCAAGGTAACCTCTTGTTTCAGTCTCAGCTCAGATCCCTCTTAATATTTGCTTTCAGAGACACCACATTAGTGTTAAGGAAGGATGAAATACTACATGGTGGGTCTTTTAAATGGCACTATTTGTGCACGAGTAGATGCATAATGGGAAGCTAACGATTCTGTGTCTATACGTTCAGTAAACTAAACTGAGGTTTATGTTTGGGCTCTGCATTTAGTCACCAGCCATCTCAGGCTTAATTTCAATTACTCTGTCATCATTTGCATTCTCTTAGTGCCTCTGTTTTCCATTTGAGTTGGAAGCAGTATTTCTTTGTGCACTGTAAGCCTATGTGGCAACAAGTGATGACTCTTGTCTGAAGAGTTTTCCTGTTTAAGGAGGGACCGTTCTGTTCCACTGACAATAAATAATGGCCCATGGGAGACAAAGGGAACATTGTCTTCTCAGGCTTGGTGTTAGCTGAGATTTTAATTGCTCTCTTGTCTTCTGTGTTATAATATAGCTTTCTCTGCCCAAGGTTCAACAAACTCTATGTTTTATTTTGAAGTCTGATATTCCCTTGTAAGAAATACATAACTAGATACTTAAAAACAGCATGATGGAATATTTTGAGCTTTTAGTCTGAAATGCTGAGTAATGTCTTCTTTCACTCCCCATAATGGAGTTCAAGAACCTTTCTAATTGCCTAGCACCTTAATGGATTCATGAGGGGTATTTACAGTAATTAATATTTCAAAACTATACAGATTAATTAGATTTCATCACATATTTATTGTTATCTTCATATTTACTCTGTCAGGATTTCTTTGCACTGCTTCTTATCTAGTATAATTTAGGTTTGTATTTGATGTTATGAAGACTTTTGGCAAAGGGAAATATTGGGAGTTCTAGTAATTAGGACAGATTTGTTACCTGGATGAGAAACTTCTACATGGTTATCTACTTGATTTTTTAATTCACACCTTAAAAACTTCTGTCAGCTAATTCAAAGAGGTCTTTGGGATACCATAAGGAACAGAAAAAATTTCAAAACAAATTGAAAACTCTTGCAGAATATTAAGTGCTTTGGTAACAATTGAAAGGATTATCTTAATTTCACAAATGCAAAGCACAAAGTCATCAATGGCAATGACATTTATGATTTAACTCACAACATCAGTGTGTGCAAAATCATATAAAATACTGTGTTTTCATAGCTGCATTCTAAACACTGCCCATATTGATGTGTGTGTTTTAATTCTTAGGAGTCAATGAGAACTGTCTACACCGTGTTCTAAGTTTTGACTGGCATCTGAAGGTGCTGAAATGATCTTTCTGATTGCTATTTAAATTCTTTTGGGAGGTGGAAGAGGAGAAAAATGTTTTGAGAATTAGAACAAGGCAAGGAGTGATTTCCTCCCCTGCCCCCACACACCTTTTTTTTTTCCCCCTTTTGTTTNAAGTAATCAAGCAAGAATGGTTGCTTAATTTATGAATTTTGTATGCCTTTTCTCATCCGACTTTTTATAGATTATTATATCTACTTGTGGATCCATGTGTGGTCTTGAAGGGGTCTCTGCTCTTCTGTAAGAGATGCATGGTAGGGAGCTGAACTTTGTAACACAGAGTTTAGCACATCAAACTGAATTTTTCTGAATCTTCCAAAGTTTATCATGGTTAGTGAAGGATACAGAATCAGATATACTATTGCTTTGCTTCAGTTCACCAATTCCTGCATAGCTCTGTTTTGTCTATGGTGAATCAGGATCTGTGTGTTTTGATTGATTTATTTATACAACCACCTTAACAGATTTTCCATGAAGAGGTGGTATCTCTTAGCTTCCAATTTATAAACAGGCTAGCAAGAAACTATTTTCAGTGTCATCTGTAAATACAAATAGATGATGCCTGCTATCAACAGACATTATGAAGTTACAATCAAACTGACTAATATTAACGTGGTGTCCAAATTCCTTTCATAGATAGGTCCTAACTTCTAGGAAAAGAGAAAAAAAGGATGCAAAGCATGTATTCCTTAGTCAAGTTGTTGGGTGCAAAAATATCTGAGCTTATCTTCTTAAACTTCTTGTTCCTATTGAAATTACTTTTTTCCCCTGAATTACTGTGAAATCTACATTTGTCTGCCCAACTATTTCAGACACATCCTGCAGATACAGCTAATTAAGAGCCAACCACTAGTTGGAGTTTCCCTCAGTGCTTTCTACTGATTTGTTTTTGTTTATGATGTGCTTTATTTGTTTCATTTCAGTGATACATTTGTGCAGTCTTATTTAGCCTTTAGAGCATCAAGTTACTGGAGCAGCAGTGCACGCGGCATGAAAAGAAATGAGTCATTCACCCATTCCCAATCTTTTGTTTCCTCAGCTGATTGAAGGGTTCAATAAATTACTGTGGTTCATAATGACTATAAAAGTTAAACACTATTTTTATCTCTTCAGCTGTGTTTTAAATACAGCATTGGGATCTATCATTCTGTCATGGAGAGAGGCTCTGGAAGCATTTGACAACTTATAATCTTTCCTCCTTCACATATTCATGAGAGAGAAAGATTATGCATGCAAGCAATAACTTTACACATTAATTATTGAGTCAGATATCAGGAAGACCATAACTTCATGAAAGACAATGCACAGAAATACTTGGATTTGAAGAAAAGATGAAGCTCAAGGGCAAAGATCCCAAGGTTTGAATAACAACAGATAATTTCCTGTCCTTCCTCCTCTATCCCTTATCTAAGTCTTGGGCTAGAACATCTACATTATGAAAAGTCCCTAACGACAAACAGAAGTGAGCAGCAGGAATACAGCTGTTCATTGGGCTCATTAATGGGCTTGGGCAATGTCTGACTAGTGCCTGTTACAGATGGTGTAATGAGATCCTTCTGTCAGTTGTGTTTCTTAGCATGCTGCAAGGAGGCAGTAGGGCTATGACTCTACAGCTTTCTACATTTTGATAAATTCCATTCTTCCTGGAAAGAAGATGAAACCAGCCAATTGCCTTGCCCAGACCATGCAATATGAATCATGGGCTTCTACTACATCCTTCTCCCCTCTTTATTGCCTCATTATTTGACTTAATGGATCAATGCCCCCATCTCAGTACATCAAACAGCACTAAGGTAGCCCCCTAATTGGTTTATGACTGTTGATGACTAACACTACTAATTCAAAATAATTCAACTGGCTGTACTGTGGAAGCCTCTCCACTCATTCTGAGACTTAGTATTTTTTTCATGCTAGCACCTATAATTCATTGTGTTATTATACAGGGCTAATTATCATGATAATTTGTTCAAACAAGAGAGAAAAAAAGCACTTCTTTTGCTGTTTAATCTACATGCTGCAACAAATAAACAACTCTCGGCAGGAGTTAACCCATGCTCTTGAATAATCTTTTGCAGATTAAAAAATGGAGACATACCAAGCAATTCTTTCTATTCAAGTGACATTTGAATTTGACACTTCCCACAGCCATTTTTATTCCAATAACATGGACGGGATATAAAATGGATTTAGTGCAGAATGAGAAATGGCTGGTGTCTTTAACCTGCAGAGTCTCATGATAAACTCTGTAGACTAAAGTTCTTTGTTTTAAGATTATAAATACTCTGTTTCTAGGAATTTTAGCTTTTTCTATGTATTGTATATGATAAGAACAAAACAGTTACAGTTATCTACATACATATATGTAAATGAACAAAGTAGCAATGACACATTGGCACCATTGCATAATTTACTGTAGGTTCAGCTGTATATCCTTCTATACAAAGCCCAGATAAGGGGATTTGGATTTGGTTATCTGGAATTGCCAAGTTTTTGTATTTCAGAGGCTTTACTCTATTGTCATGCTTCTTTTGACAGAAATTGTATTGGTGTATCCTAGAATACATTTATTTTATTTTGTTTTATTTTATTTAATTTAATTTTTTTTGTGTCATTTTAACTGTTTTTGTTTTATTTTAATAATTTTATTTTATTGTTTTGTTTTTTGAGATGTGCATTGGTGTGCTTTGAAACTCACATCATTCTCCTGTTCATAGTTTGGCTGGGTATACTCATCACTGGGTGAAAAACCGTCTGGGTGGCCAACCCCAGAGAGTAGTGATGAGTGGATTTATATCAAGTTGTTGGCTGATCACCAGTGGTTTTCCTGGAGTTCAGTACTGAGGCCAGTCCTGTTTAATATTTTTATTGATGAACTGGATGAGGGATTCGAGTGCACCCACAGTCACTGCAGATGACACTGAGCTGGGCAGGCGTGTTGATCTCATGAAGGGTAGGAAGGCTCTGCAGAGAGATCTGGACATGCTGGATCAGTGGGCCAATGAGGTGTCAATAATGCATAGTCATCGGGTCACAACAACCCCATGCACTGCTACAGGCTTGGGAAGAGTGGCTTGAGAGCTGCTCAGCAGAAGGGCCTTAGATCTGGCTGAACATGAACCAGCAGTGTGCCCAAGAGGCTGCACCACAAGCACTGTGTTCTATTCTGGTCCCCTCACTTCAAAAAGGACATTCAAAAAGGACATCTGGAGCGTGTCCAGAGAAGGGGAACAGAGTCTAGAACACATGTGCTCTGAGGAGTGGCTGAGGGAACTGGGGTTGTTTAGTCTGGAGAAGGTAAATATTAAGGCTAAAGGGGTATCTCAGTGCTCTCTACAACTACCTGAAAGAAGGTTGTAGTGAGGTAGGAGGGGTAGGGGGTCAGTCTTTTCTGCCATCTATACAGTGAAAGGACAAGAGAAAATGGCCTTAAGTTGCACCAGGGGAAGTTCAGTTCAGATAACAGAAGAAAAATCTTCACTGAAAACGGGTTAGGCATTGGAATAAGTTGACCAGGGTGGAGTCACCATCTCTGGATATGTTCAAGAGGTATCTGAATGTGGCACTTGTGGATATTGTTTAGGGGTGATTATAGTTGTGCTAAGTTGATGGTTGGGCTAGATGATCTTGAAGGTCTCTTCCAACCTTGAAGGTTTTGTGATTCCGTGACTGTGTGAACTGGTGTTGCAAAAACAGATATCCCTCATAAACTTATAACGATTTTCTATATTTCTTCAGTTGTAGACTTGAAGTCTCATTCTGAGAAATTTGTTATACATCAGAGTTACTTTCTACAAAGCGCAGAAAAATGTATTGTTTAAAAGGTATAGAGCAATCTATTTTTCAAACTCCAGAAATCCCAACAGCTTGAAGTTGTTTCACAAGGCTTTAATCCATGTCACTTGCTTCAGTTAAATGTATTTTCCTTGCAGGCTGCCCTATTTAAGCCCATTTCTATTAGAATTCCCCTATTAAATTATAGGCTTAGCTTTGCATTCAAGTTGTTGATCTGCTTTTGAGGCTTGCTGCCTGACATTGTTAAGTACCATAAAGCTGTTTGTCCTCATAAATTTCTCTCAATAACTTCCTATGGTGTTTGGAGCGTGTTCTAAACTATGTATGCTCTTATACACCATCCCCACCATATCCAAATGCCTTCCAGTTGCCTGCTAAGAGGAAGAGTGCTACCCCTTGAGACTCACTCTTTTTCTCACCCTTTCCCAAAGGAGTTGAATTGATGATTTATGTTAAGAGATGTTGAAAAACAGCTACACCTTGTCCTTCCAGCAGAGAATGGTAATGTTTGTGGCAGTCTTCATCCTTTTACAATTGCAGACCTCCTCCTGTGCATCTTTCACTGCAGCATAGATAACGTTTATTTTTGTTGTTTTATTTTGAATCTAAAATAGCTTTGTGCCTAATCTGCATTTGAGCTCTTACAGCAGATCTTATACTAGAGCTTAGAACAAACCATCAGTGCTACTGACTGACTGAAAGATAAGAAGACAATTTTTTATATGAGATATTTGATTTTTTAATCAAAGAAAACTGAAAAATAACTTGAAATTTCTTGGTAGAACATTTGTGAAGGTTAATGATGTCATGGTTACATTCTTAAAATTGGATTATTTCTGATGGGATGTCCTACAAACTTTCATCTTCCCTAGGAAATACATTGGCAATAAATGTGGAGACAGCTTTGATAGTCTAAGACTGAAAAGCAGAGTAGTTCTTTCTGGTTTAATGGATGTCACTTCATTTCTAACTCTGAGCTTTTTTTCTTATGATCCTGCACCCAATGGAGTAGGTAAATTGAGTTACTTGAAGTGCATAATTCACAGGAATTTGAAATCTATAACTGTTTTAAAGGTATCTGGCAAGAACAACATTTTAATATGTTGCTGTATTGATTGTGGTCCTAATTTATGTATTTGGAAAAAGCACAACCTATTATTAAAAAATAGTGTACAGCCTTTGCATAACATATGCATAACTTCATTTCAAAGAAGTGCAGTGTGGAAATGTTAGATTCTGTAAAATATTCCATTTTCCAGATTGTTTCATATCTCTTTTATGAATCAGAAAGTGTTGAGTGCAAATATGCACTGTGCATTTCCACCACAAGCTTTTGGGAAATCTTTGTTTATATCATAATAATTCATCTCAAAAAATTGTGATTTTTTTCTGGGTAATGGAAACTCATGAACATCTTGGTGCCATGGTAGATCAGAGGAAGAAAAAGATTAAAATGAAAAAAAATGTTTTACTATGAGGGTTACCACACAGTGGAAAAGATCGCCTAGAGATTTTGTGTAATCTCTACCTTTGGAGTCATTCAAAACCAAAGTGGATGCAGACCTGGGCAGACAGCTGAGAAGCAGGAAAGACAGACTTGCTGAGAAGAAGGGTTGGACTAGATGATCTCCAGGGGTGCCTTCCCACTTCAACTCTTCTGTGATCCCTATTGATGACACTGTGACTTAAATTATCTGAAAAGACTTTCCCACAAGAGCACATTAATCTCTTGAATTCTGAGGCATCACTTCATGGCATGTTTCATTTTTCCATCAATATAAATTAATTAATTAAAGATAACATACCACAGTCCCTTAGGAGTAGGATACTTAGTCCATCTCTTTGCTGATTTGAGATAGTGTGAATTCATTTTAATAGCCTAATACTGGGGAGTAGTGTTGTTCATGTATTTCAGTGAAAAAGAACAGCTAAGACACTCCTCAGTATATGCATCTCTCTGGTTTATATACAGATATAGATATTGCTGTTAATTTATCCTGTGCTGTGTTTCCTTTTTCACTTGTGTAACAAGGACATGAGAATTGATGGTCACTCATCACTTAACTTCTCAGGACCTCGTTCCCTTGCAGCCTGGCCTTACCTGGGAAGAGAGCATTGACAGAAGGAGGAGAACAAAAGTAGTGAGTTTGGAGAGCTGCTCCTTCTGGTTTTCAGGTTTTGGAAGGCTACATGTGTCACTGACTAATTTACTGTTCACTTTAGACTTTGTTCTGCCTAGTGGGGCTCTCCTTTACTGAGATACCTGGAGCCAGGCATTCTTAAGTTGAGTTAATTTTCAGTAAGAATCTATATGCACAAGAAAAATGTATGACCTTCCACACTTGAGTTTGAGACACATCTCTCTAGTTACCATGGTTTGCGTTTAATCAAGGTCTTTGTGGTATGTACAGCTGTACAGGAGTTTGATTCTTCAAACAAATACATAATTTCATTAGGAATATGGGTGATGAATGAGCACAAAACTCTTCAGCATTGCTAAGATTTTGTCTGTAGGGTCTTCTACAGAAAATCCTGAGTTTGTGTTTCATACTGTTAACCATGCCATACAAGATCTAGCTCCAGAGATGAAACCATATTAGTGTAGCAGCATGCTTGAGTTGTTGAATTCTGCTAAATATCTGTATTCATGCTGATAACTTAGCTTTGGATCCAGCTTTGTTTGGAAAGACTGTGCAGATCAATCCTTAAAGGTTTTATCTCCTTCCTAGCAGAAGCAGAAGGATGGGGTAAAGGCTGATAGGTAATTTCTTACCTTTTTAGTGTAGATGTAACAAGGAGCTTGTTGTGTGTGGAACTTTTTACAAGGGCAGGTAGTGATAGTACAAACGGGAATGGTTTTAAACTGAAATACAGTACATTTAGATCAGATATTAGGAAGGATTTCTTTTCTGTGAGAGTGGTGAGGCACTGGAATGGGCTGCCCAGAGGGGCTTGTGGGTGCCCTATCACTGGAAGTGTTCAAGGCCAGGCTGGGTGAGGCTTTGGGCAACCTGGTCTAGTGGAAGATGTCCCTGCCCATGGCAGGAGGGTTGGAACTAGATGATGCTTAAGGTCTCTTCCAATGCAAAACATTTGGTGATTCTGTGAAACACGGAATTGCATAGTTTGACTTGTGAGAGCATTTAATGATGTTGTAAATCTGTGTGCATACACTATCTGCCATTCCAAATTTTCCTTCATTTGGAAATTGAAATAATTTCTCACTTTTAGGTGGTGGGGAGGTTATTTTCCCTACAGTTATTTTGATTTTCAGTGCCATAAGCCATGTGATCATGTAATTTTGATACAGCTTGCTGTGAAACAGCATTTGTTACTTTTGCCTTTAAGAAACGCTTGCATGCATATGGTCATGCATAGGGTTTGTGTATAGCAAATACCTGTATCCATCTGTATTACAATTTTTCAAATCAATGTATTTGGGGGGAAAATGCCTATGAAAATAATTGCATTTTCAGTATAGAATCAGAAGAGTGGAATCATAGACTACTTTGAGTTGGAAGGGACCTCTAAAGGACATTTAGCCCAGCTCCTTGAAGTGAGCAGGGACACCTTCAACCTGTTCCAGGGTTTCACCACCCTCATCATAAAACCTGTCTGCCTTATATCTAGTCTGAATCTACCCTCTTTTGGTTTAAAACTATTGTACCCTGTCCTATCAAAATGTTACATTGGTCTTGTCTCTTGACATTTGGGGTGGAGCCTGTTTAGTTTTGTTTGCTGATTTTACTGGTCTACTGAACACTGAACCTCTGCTCAGCAGTGGTGGCTTTTTTAGGGTAAGCCTGAGTTGTCTTTTAATTAGATACTAAAAGTGAGCCAGGGTTGTGTGTATGGTTTTATATGTATTTCTCATACTGTATAAACTATTCAATTTGTGAATATTTTTCCCTTGTGTCATGAAACTTCTTGGGAAAATACATTTTCTTTTCATTAATTGCAGCTATAAATGAAGTAGTGGAGAAACAGATAGAGATGGCTGTAATGTTTCCTGTTGTGATCTTTGAGACAGGATGGATGAATGAGTCATTCATTTAAGTAGCAGTGCTGATAATGAAGGCTTCAAGGAAGATATTAAATTCTGTCATCGTGATCTGCCTGTGCTCAGACGCCAGATTCTGAAAGTGACAATCCCAGACTGTCCAGGTCTGCTGCAACACGTCCTACTCTGGCAATTGCCTGCTGCTGCCTTGCCTGTTGACCCCTTTTACCATCAAAAATTCTGAAAGCCAGACCATTACTGTGCAAAGTGGACAGTCCTGACGTCTCTGGCAGTGATGTTGAAATGCATGCAGTCTCACTGCTGGGGAGAAGGCAGGGCTGCTGCTCTTGGGAAGGAAGCAGAGAGTGACTGACTTTTTAAAGGAAATGCTTTATTTCTGTAAGTGTTCGTGTGTGCACTGCAAGAGTTTTGATGTGTTTTGCATGCTATGGATGTTATAGTACATGTGGTTGCTGCTTGTTTTCAGCTAATGTCTCCACTGCTCTTTTTCCTCTCACAACTGAGTATCAGTTTCTGCCCTTGTCTGATCTACAATTTCCGCCCCCTGTAACTTATGCCTCCCACTATTTCTCACAGGAAAATAATGAGTTCTAGTGATTATTTTCCCTACTTTTTCCCACTCCCTCAGCCACAAGCCTCACTGGTGTCTCAATTCCAGGAGGGGGAAATGAAAATAGCAACAAAATTAGTAATTCTTCTGTGGCAGACTCTTATTTGCTGCTATCAGTTCTCTGCCATAATTCAGGTTCCTGGGGAGAAGGGTTAAAATCCAGGCAATTGCTAGAACCTTACATTTTCCTGCACAGGAATTTAATAACACACCAGCTTTTCAGTTGCATGGAGCTACTGAGAGGAGGCTTAAATACGATTTTCTTATGACTATATTAGCAAAGAGGAGCCAAACCACCTTCTTTTATGAAATAAATCCTTTTTAGATCATTATTGCTTGATGCTATTAAAAAAAAAAAAAGCAAAACAAAACAAAAACTTTATTAACTTAAAAAATACATTTGTGGAATCAATTGCTTTTAAGCATAGCGTTACTGTTTCCTATATATTACTGAGTAATTTTGGTTCATTTTCTCTATAACAACAGTAAAAGTAGATCCCACATTCATATACTGTATTTAAACCAGTTTTGACAAGTTTAAACAAGCCTGTTTTGTTTCTCTAATAAAATGTTTATGAGAAGTGTGCAATGCTCCATCTAGGCCTCATTTCCAGCTGAAATCAGGTATGACAGAATTGTCAAACTCACTGTGTTCAATCTGGTTAGCAGTAATTTTTGGGGGGAGGGATGGGAGGGGTTGTTTTGTGTTTTTCTTATTTGCTAAACAGATCTCTGACATTTCCTGGAAAAGGGCTGGGATGAATTTTTGATAGTCTGTAAAAATCCATAAGAGCAAACATGTCTTTAGCATTAAATCATGGCATGCTAAAATCAGAGATGGCATCCTAGTGCTGGAACAATGTTTCTGACCACTAGGATTTGCCTCCTGTCTGTTTTCTTATATCACTTCAATCCCTCAGAGTGAAATCCATGAACAATAAATGCTACTTTATACATATTACAAAGCTTCCTGGTTCATCTCCAGTGCTTATTGCAGATATACAGGTCCAGGTCCAAGTTTAACAGCTGAGTTTGGCTCCAGAGACAGCCACCTTCCCCTGTTTGCAAGCATAGGGGGGTTATGTTTTTTTTTTTTCAAATGCCAGTTTATGTGCTGACTGCTTTTATTACAGTGGTTACTAGTGCTCTTCTTCTCAGGTGCTGTAATCCTGCTTCGTTCTTGTAGACAAGTAGGTGTATTGCTAATGATTGTCAAAATTCACCTCTGTGGTGAAACTCAGCAGATGCAACCATGCACTGTGATACCGAATGTCCTCTCTAATTATAACAAGTAAGCAAGTGGCAACTATAGGTTTACTGAAAGGAAGATCTACCTTGATTAAACAGCCAAGTGGGAACGCTGTTTTTCTCCACATCTCCCATGTGTTATGGCCACCACTTAATCCTTATGAGCCATGGAGGTTCAGGGGTGGTTTGCTGCCAGCATATGAAAGGCAAGATGACCATAGCAGCAACAGAAAAATTGTTGTTAGACAAGAAAAATCAACTGGTAAAATTTTAAACCATGGTGGGGCAGGAAATAATATTTCTTTCTGTAGACTCAAGGGTCTGTAAAGTGATACATTGCTTCATAGTTCATCAAGGTGAAGGTCTTGATTAATATGAGTTCTCTTCTTATGGAAAAGGGGTCTGATTATTTATTATCATGGAAAATATGTTGGCTCTTTCCATACATAAAGTAATTTTGACTTGGACAGAAAATCTTTGGCTTTTAGAGGACAATATAACATTTCTCTCTCTTCACACCGCTGATAGACCCAGCCGTTGTGTTTAATTTTCTTCTAATTACACTTTTCTTCAAATTGGAAAGATTTTCCTGAGAACACTTGGGTTTCCTTTTGCTGGAGCATATTCCTCAGAATTACTCATTTTCACCCCTTTGGCATATCTTTGTATTTTTGAGATTAATTTGCTTCATTTTTCTGAGTGGCAGTCACAGGTTCTCCTTCTTACTTTGTTCTTTCATTTGGCAGATCATTTCACGTTCTGTTTTCTCACCATCACCCACTTATTATTCTGTGAGCTCTGATACTTACCTGCCTCTCTTGTCTGTTCCTTAGCGATAAGAGCAGATCTCATTGCTCTCTACAACTACCTGAAAGGAGGTTGTAGTGAGGTGGGAGTTGATCTCTTCTCCCAAGTAACAAGCAATAGGATGACACAAAATGGCCTCAAGTTGCACTAGGGAATGGTTGAGATTGGATATTAGGAAAAATTTCTTCAGTAAAAGGATTGTCAGGCAGGGCAACAGGCTGCCCAAGGAAGTGGTTGAGTCACCATCCCTAGAGGTATTTAAAAATGTATAGCTGTTGCACTTTGGAACATGTTTTAGTGGTGGACTTTGCAAAGCTGGCTTAAGAGCTGGACTCAATGTTCTTAAGGGTCTTTTCCAACCTAAATGGTCTGTGATTCAGTGATTTGCAGGCAGCTTTGCTCTTCTTTCCTTCCATTTTATGTTTTCGTTTCTCAGAGTGTTTGGAGCACTCCACACTTATCCTTTAAGCTTTATTCTTCTCTGTTATTGGTTTTGCTTTTGTGTCCTGACTTCATGGCCAAAAGCTTTCCATCTGTGCCTTTATTCTTAGGATATTTTCTTTGGTGGAACCTATAAGATTACATTTCTTACACATACATATTCCATAGAATGCTTACTATAGTGTAGCTAGTTATTTTAATGGTCTTCTCACCATGTCCCATCTTCTGCTGCCTTGGCAACCATTTGGATAATTTTTCCTGCTCCTACCTTTAAATGCAAAACCACTAAAAAAAGAGAAAAATCTCTCAGAAACCTGTCACACTTTTAAATTCACATGAAATCTCTTCTGTGTTTCCATTTTATTGACTTCCCTGTTTTCCCAGTGAGCTTTTGATAAGGCTACAAAAGTACTGAAATTAACTTTCTGTAGGGTTTATTTCACAAACCTGGCTTATGTGAAGGGTTGAGTTCTTTCTTTCCACTCTGCTGGAGTAACCTTGCTCTAAAGTTGCAAAGAACTGTTCCTGAATAGCTGGAGTGACTAGGGAGTTGCAGCTGCCTTTAGGTTTCTGTAATAGTGACTACTAACTCTGGAAACACTATGTTCTCCATACATTGTTTAGTGGGAAATAAACAGTTTTAGTTTGCAATTTAGCAGACCTGCTTCTAGAAAGTGATTTGGAGGAGAAAAGGTACACAAATTGCTACAGCAAGTGACTTTGATACATCCTTTCTCATTCTCTATCCAGAAAGATAAAACCACTCAGAGTTCACTCAATAGACTCAGATTTCTCCTCTCAGCTTTTCTTTGGCTTAGCAGATTTTTATTTGCTAGAAACTGTTGTAGTGAATATTTCTTTTTCCTTGAATGGATTGCTTTTTTTTTTTTTTT
>VXBX01001370.1:68263-92711 GCA_013400415.1 Scytalopus superciliaris
TTTTTTAGCCAGCAATCTCACTTTTGATGAAGTTTTAAATATTTAATAAGCAATCGGTCTGTTGAAAGCACTATTTGCATTGTCTTTGTATTCTTACGTGATGACTGAGGAGATTGACAAAGCAGTACTTTCTGTAATATCTATACTTATTTTCCAAACAGAAGAGGATAGATGTTTTCAATTTTGAGTAGAATTCCCTACAGTACTTATCAGGCTTTACAGTCTTAACATTTTTAATCAGTTGTAAAAGATCCTCTTACTCTCTGATTTATATAATGGACCTTAGCTTTTCTATTTTTGTTTCATTTGACTTCAGAATGTTTCCAATGCTATAAAAATTTTGACATTTTGTTAATCTTATTTTCATCTTAAATTTTTCCATGGATCAATGTTGACAACATTACCACTTTTTAAACAGTGACTTTTAAAGACAGAAAGGATCAGACATATCCTTAAAACAAAAGAGATACAATATTTAATATCAAGGATATTACTGAAACTTTCCTCAAAGTCTTATTGACTGGAGTTTTCAAGGGAGTAATGACTGGTCACGTGTTTTGAATTCTCCAGCTGCTGGAGAGCTTTAATGTTTTCTGGGGAACAATGAGGACTCTTTCTTCTATCTCCTTCCCTCTTATAAAAGAGAAATTATGGGAAGAATTGTGAGTTATATTATTGCCTAAAATCAAAGAAATAATTCTCTGGACAATGTTAGTATAGAAAGGTAAAAAAGCCCAGTGCTTTAGTAAGGTATCTTAGGTGCACAAAGATGGCATATGCACACCCACGCACAAAAATTTTTTAAAAATTTATAGTATCGTCTATTTATAATATCTAACTATTACCTCATGGGGGTACACACAGCCTGAAAATTGTCCATCACCCAGGGCCTCCCACAGGCTTGCCTCCTAGATTTGAGATGGTGGTCCCAAGACGCCATATCTTCCTCCCAAGAAAGTCTTCATCAACTCTCTTTCTCCTACTTGGACCATTTTAAAGGATTCTGGACCTTCTCTGATAGTTTAGACACTCTTATATGAAGGCTGTGTCTTATTATATACAGATAAAATATTCTTTGCATTGCTACAATCTTTATCCATTAGAATTCTTGACAAAAAATATTAAACAACGTTTCAGGAATCTAATACAAAGGTACTTAGCTAAAGTGTCACTAAAAGTGCTAAAAGAGTTATACTTAAAGTTTATATAACCTAGATTTTAAGGCATCAACATAAAACTTCCCTGGCACTCCTAGAAGTTCATCTTATGGGCCTGTCTAACTGTCCCTGCACTAATGTGAAACATACTTTCTTAACCCCTGGTTTCCATTCAACTTC
The DNA here is from genome assembly GCA_013400415.1 of Scytalopus superciliaris. Lineage (NCBI taxonomy): Eukaryota > Metazoa > Chordata > Aves > Passeriformes > Rhinocryptidae > Scytalopus > Scytalopus superciliaris. The sequence goes on from VXBX01001370.1 coordinate 69,601, forward strand.
AAGCACCTCTATTGCCCATCGGTGGTGTTTCCTCTTGTCCTGTCCCATGAGTGACACTGACCAAGGGTTGAGGCTCTTCCAGACAAATCACCATTTTCAGTGGGCCACCCCACGGAGAACAGACACAGAATAACCATTGGCAGCATAGGTCAGGACTGAAAGCAGGAGGTAGAGAGGAGGTCGGTGGCTGCATGAGACTGCTGCATTTTGCATCTACAATTTAAGCACACAGGTAAATCTGTTGATTGTGATTGACAGGCAAAATGAAGGTCAGTTCTGGCCAAGGAAGAAATCTTGTCAGGAACATGTCTTATTTCACAATGATCCTTCCAGAAATATGGCTAATTCACATTAAAAACCTGACTTATTGCTCTCAGAACCAGCAAGAATATTAAGGTATAAGCAATTGTTTCAGTATTGGGCTCTAAATAGTGGTTGCTTGAGTTAACAAAGTAAAACAAAATGCCTTAATTTTAGTGCTCCAGAGCACTGCGGGTTTTTTGTCAGGAAAGTCTGGAGATTGATCTAAAATCCATCTTTTCTGTGTCAGAAATAAGGGAGCCCTCACTGCTAGGCTTTAATGACTTGTTGCATGTATTTCAACTAGCTGGGAAACTACCGTCGCTAATTGCCAGGTATTGTTCTGGTCATCCAAACAGGAGGCTTGGCTATAAATATGTGCAGCTCCTAATTATACCTGTTCTCTCTAACTCAATCTTACCAGTGTCCTTGCCTGCTCATGGGCTTCTATCAAGAGAGTATTACTTTCAAGAACTTTAAACAAGTACATACTTGCGGAGTGATACATAATGAGCCTGGCTAGTCCTTCGTTAGCTCTTGGGTCACTGGTTTGTTATTGCTATGCATTCTTCTTGAAATCTGTAAACTTGGGGTTACTGGCAACAAAGAATTTACTACTAATATTTGAAATCATAGCGTGGGGAAATAAAGGATCATGTTGTTTTCCAAATATAAAGTCTTTGTTTTCTAAAGATAAAATCTGTTACTCCTTCATTCAAACTGCTTCAAAAGCTGTTATTTCTTCATTCCATATTACATACTTTTCTTCAGAGCCAGGAAGAAGCATTTTTTTCTCAGTTGCCATTACATTTTGGGAAAAGATTTTTAGAGCTGTAAGGCAGTGTCTCTATGACAGATTAAATAGAGATCCTTGTAACAAGAGACTAGTGCACAATCTGGCCAGCTGGCAACAAAAAAGGAAAAAATTCCTTAAGAGTGAAGGGCAAGAGCATTTTAACTTGGAAGAACTCAGTAGATGATGCAGTTGCTAGGTAATGTCTTTTGTTTCTAGAAAAAGTCTTGAGGTGAAAGCTAATCAATAAGGTAGAAACAGTGTGATGTCATTTGTTGCCATGGTTTCTGAACTTAGCAGTCTGTTATCTGCAAATAATATTGATGGTTGCTATGCAGTTGAATATTTTCATAGTGTTGTTTTGCCATTATAAAGCTCCTTAATCTTAGCTAAAGCTTCAAAGAGCAAAGCACTTAAGAGTTTAAATGTTTTAATAGATAGACTTCTATTACAACGCTAAAGTATCTTGAATTTTACTACCTAATAAACAACAGGCATCAGCAGGAAGTGAACAAGGTTAACATTTTGGTGATTAAATTTCCACAAAGCAGTTGACATTTTCTAGTAAATTAATCTGCAAATTAAATATCTCTGTGGAATTGGTGCTATGACTCATTACATGGCAGATCATGTGAAAAAAAAAAAAAAGGGGTAAGCAGTCAATCCTCCAGATGATAAAGGCAGTCAAATGTATAAAGTTCTAAACGTCTCAAAAATCATCACATATTCTGGAACAATGGCCTTGTGTTTCATGTATCTTTCACTGTTGGATTATTATGCCTCTTTATTAGGTTTGGCTTTTGCTAGAAAATATTTTTTTAGCAGCTTATGCTAATCATCACAGAGTTGGACAGGCTGACAGGGAAATGAGAGTTATTTTTCCTGATAGTTGTCAAGGTGAAGGGAAAGCATTCTCAGGTCAGATCCTTTAAATCAAACATAACTTCGTTTTTACTACTCTATGGAGAAGATGTTAGTTTTAGTAGAATGCTTGGCTTGATTTATTGGCATCTCTTTACAGTAGTTTTTCTTGATAGTCTGAGTTGTTGAAAGCATTTTGGAGGGGGAAAAAAATGAAAAAAGATGAGGAGAGGAAAGGCAGTTAAAAAATCAAATGATGGCTTGCTGAATTCTAGAGTTTGTACATCTTCAGAGGGACATTTGCCATGCTGTCTATTTCCCCGCAGTGTATTCCTTCTCCTCCTCTTCAATTTCTACTGTTCTGTGATTTAACAACACATTTCTTTAGAAAGTGTTTTGCCACCTTCTTTCTCATCTTCTTCACACATCTCTCCTCTGTGTGGTGACATCGACTATCACCTTTCTTTCGAACAGAGAAGTAATTGCCTTCATAGTCCTACTTGTCTCCTTAATATAGTGAGTGAATTGTCAAGGACACATCCCCAGTGGGAGAACCTGAGGAAGATGTCACCAGGAAAAGTGATGCATACAGATAAAATCCTGCTCCTACGAAGTGGGCAGGGGGTGTTCTCAATGACTTCTCTGCTGGAACTCCTCTAGAAATTCCCTGTTGGCTGTGCAGAAACACAATAGCAGCCTTCAAGGAGCGTATCCTCAAAGCAGGGCTACTGAGAGCAGGCAGAGGGAGGAGACATGTCAGCTTGATGATGATCACAGGTATCAAGTTAACAATCTGAAAAGGATACCAGGAGCACAGCACTGCCTCTTACCCAAATGTTTAAAGAGAAGGAGGAGACAAAAGAGGAAAAAAAAAGGCAGCATGGAAAAGGAGATACAATCAGTAGTGCTGATCAGCAAGAGCTTTAAATGACTGATGCTAATCTGTAAAGTGGTGCTGTTTAGTGGAATTATCTAAAGAAGTATTTCACTATTAGGCTGTCACATTTCCTTCAGATGCCATATGCCAACTGTACAATCAGGCTTCCAGTCATACATGCTGTGTGTGTTCTAAAGCTGGGGGACAAGTCAGCCATTTGCAATTGCTCTTATGTAACATTTGCTTTTACAATGCTGGATATTTGGTTGCTTGTGCTGTTGTGAGAGTTTTGGTTTTTAGGATAACATACTTGTATTTATTGAGATTTTTTGTCCTTAAGGGTATTTGGGTTTTGTGTTTTGGAGGAGGTTTTTTACCCTTAAGAAAAAACTAAATTCTCAGACCTTTTTTAGTGCTCTTTCACATCATAAAGCAATAAATCTATAAAAGATTAAAAGAGACATACCTTTTCAATCTGAGAAAATACCCACACACCTTATTATATGAGGGGCAGCTTGGTATTTTGTACTAGTGAACAACTTCATAAAACATACATAAAAGTGGAAAGTCTCAGGCAGTTTTAACAAAATAATTTCTTAATTTGTGAATTTCTGCTGTTTTTCTTAGGCCAAATATTTACACCAACAGCTTTTGCAAGACACTGAGTGGAGGTGATAAGCAGATATGGGGGTTTAAGTACCCTCTCCTAAAAGAAAAGAATCAGAGAAGGTGTACATAAAGTCTCCAGAGCCACCATAACATCACAGCATTGCACACACCTGTGAAGCCTTTCAAACTGTTCCCAGCCCTTTCATGTGGGATGTTGCATGTGACACCAGATGTGTCCATGTCCCTGAGAGCTTAACACAGGTTTGAAGTAACTTTTCCAACCATGATTAAAATTAAAATAAAATTAAAATAAAAACAGGTGTAACAGCAAAAGCATTTAGTGAAAGTACCCTGACCTTTGAAGTCACATGCAGGCCTAAGGTGAGATAATGCAACCCAGAACAAAAAGTTACCAGCTATAGCTACAACTTATATAGTTAAATGATAATAGTTAGTTGATTACAGTTCTTTCAGCCCTCTTGATGGTGTTGAATGTAGTAGATGATTCAGTTATCGCAGTTGAGAGGTGACTAGTAATACTAAGAAAAATACAGATATTTAACCCAACTAGATGCTTCAGCTACTGTTGGTGTTATTTAAATAAAAGTCTTGAAACTTGCTGCTAAAAGTGGCTTCAGTGTATAAAATTCTCGAAAAAAAAGTAGGACAAGAATCTGAAGTTTGGAAATTACTTTAGATTTATTAAAGCAATTTTCATTTCATTTTATGTCTGTGTGATTCAGCTAAGCTCTTCTCTGGAGCTTTTATATCTTTAGTTGAGGTCTTGGGTCAGTCATGCTGCAAATAATCTCTTTTTATTAGTAGACTCAAGGCATGTTTGCTTTCTGTGTACTGACCTAGAAACAGAAAGGTAGTTCTCAGTACAAATCCAAACAAGTAGCTGATCTTGTAATAATTGCGAATGGTTTTTTTGTGTATGAGGAGATAAATGCATAAATTTATTTTTCTTAATGTACTGCAGAAGAAAAAAAAATGCTTGTTGCTTGAGCATTTTGTGAATTTTTCACCCAATTTTCAGATCTCAACAAAAACATCCACCTCAAACCTGCAACAGCCTAATAGAGAAATCCTGTGCAGACTGAGAAAGGAAATCCTTTGTGGTTCTTGTAACTTGTACTGATATAAGTTCATACAGCTTTTTTAGAAAAGGAATCCTTTTTCCCAGCATAACTAGAGGCCACAGGTAACATAATTCATATCTTACTTGCCTAAAATGCTTTGAAGAAAGTAATCCCCAGATTTTTATTGGGTGTTTAAATAAGTTATTGCTTAAGATTCTTCCAAAGGTTCGCTTTTTCTGGCACCTCATAAAACCATCCAACCAACCAGATCTAAGAACTGCCACCATTTCAAAAGCCAGGGATTCCTCTACATAAAAGGCAGAAAGTTTTGTTTAGTGAGTACAATATTTTTATATGATTATTTTTTTCTTTTAAAACAATTCTAGGTCTGGGAATTAATTCCAGGGCATTTGGGGACTAGGACATTCAAAATACATGATGCATGGCCACTGAGAAGTGTGTAGTTGTTTTCTGTTTGAGTCTCTAAATTTCTCCACATTGATCAGGCTCAGTTGGAATGTACTGCTCTTAACACTTACGACTGAGCAAGGCATGATGATATTGTTCACCTTATTTCTGGAAAGACTTGCATTTTGTTTGCCAATTCTTTGTTACTGTTTATTCCCTTTACTGGTCTTTTTTCCCCCCCACCACTCAATCAGTGAGTTTTCTTTTACCTTACTGGAAGGTGCTACATGGTGTTACTTGCTTCAGCCAAATCTGCTTCCCCTCACCCACTACGTTCACTGAAGCTTTGTGATCTCCTGTACAAATCTTCCCATCCCCCTTCTCTGGTTTGCCACTTCTGAACATTATTTTAGATCATCTTGTTCACATCCAGCATGAAATGAGTTCTGCTGGCAGAAAGACACAGCAGCTTTACTGAATGTGCTCAGGTTGACTGAGATTACTTGATAACAAAGAAATTGCAATTTCTGATAGGCAATGCTTTCAGATGTTAAGCCTGGGGACAGCCACGGGGTAATAAAGTCCTTCCTAAAGGCACATTCCCTTCTGTTTATCACTAGCCTGGAAGACCATCTTTCCAAGATACCAATGAATCTGGTTTGATTTTACCACGGTCTCAGTGCCATTTGGCACTGTATTCCTTATACATTGAAAAAGAAAAATTAAAAATGGCTTTATTTATTTGTTTTCATTTAAAAGATAAAAATTCAGCATCCCGCACAGAAAAATCCTCTATGTTGAAGAGTTATAGACAGCAAAAGGCACTGGAGTACATCTTTTTGTATTTGGTGTTTATTTCTACATTGAAAGTTATTGCTATTTCTTTCTGATATTTTTTCTGGCAACAACAGGGTAAAAATGCTTTATTACGCAAATTATATACTTCTAGGATAGTGTTTTAAAATCAACGTTACCTGTGCAAAGGAGACTTTCAGTCACTCTATATAGGCATCTGGAAACTGGTTTGAATGCATGAAGCTTATGGTCACAACAATTTACGTGGGAGCACATTTAATATAAATTTAGGCACTGTTTAGTTATGCTTTTGTAAATGTTGGACACAAGGAATGAAAAAAATGCTATGGTAAATGATGAATGAACCCAAAAGTTAAATGCTGAAGCCATTTTTTTTACAATTCTAAAGTTAGTTATCTAGCAAACTAATGTGTTTTGGTAAGATGTGGCACCTTAATCCCCTTTAAAAACACAAAACCCCACCCTGAGCTGATATCTTTTTTTGTCTTCAATTATTAATAATAAGTTAATAGTTCTATCAATAGGACGAAATAGTGTGAGGAAATGTAGACTGTAGGCAAACAAATGTCTTGTATAATTATTGTCCTCTTAGAATCTTGCATTGCAATAAGTAGGTTAAGCTTTTCAATGCTAATAGCCAATACAACCTCCATCATAAAGCTTCCTTCATCTGAAGCCATCAGACTATGACATTTACTCTTCCTGTTTAGCTAGGAGTGGAAACCACTTGCTATAAAATATCTGAGCTCAACTGGTTTCTTTTTACTCATAAAGTGTAGCTCTTGCACAAATGGTTGAGAAGGTCCAGAATATTAAGCAATCTTGTGTTTAATTGTTTCTTGTGCCCTGGAATTTAAAGAGAATTTAGGATGTGTTTGGCAGTAACTTTCCCTGCATAATCATGTTGCTATGGTAAACCTATTATTCTACACAAAGAGAGTATGTTTAGTAAAGTGATGATCCTTTTCAGTCCAATATGAGCTTCAAATTACTTTTGGATGCTTGAATTTGTTGGGTGTTTTATCATAATAACTAAGAGAGGAAGGTCACAGAATAAGATGCGGCTTCTGCTATTTCAGTAGCAAATACATCCTATGTAGTTAGTGGTTCAGAAGCAATAGGACTTTAATTCTCAGTTAAATTATCTCCTCAGAGTGAGCCCACCTTATATAATCTAACCAAATTCTCAGTACTTTTGGGGGCAAAATATGCTTTTGAAGCCAGTACAAAGTTGCAATTATTTAGTGCCACAAGTAAATTAATTTCTCATGTTTCTAGTGCTGATCTTGCAACATTTGTAAAAGTAAAGGAATGATGAACTAATAACTTGTGTATCAATTTCAGCAGCTACTGTAACTGTATTTTTGAATATTTAAAAGTAAAGAAATAGCTCAGAGAAATCCATTTCTAGAGCACTTGCTGACTGAGGTTTCTGTCTATTTTCAAGACACTTTCAGTTCTGCTGAGGTCTGCAGCCAGATGATCTAAACCATACCCTGAACTTAGTGGTAGCTAGGCAAAATAAAATATGAGGCACAGATATCAACAAAGAATTTGGGCTTTTTGAATGTCTGTGTTTCTGCTTTGTTCATTAGCTGAGATGACAAGACTGAAGAAGAGGACTTAAATTCCCTTTGAGCTTGTATCTCTTAAATGACAAAAATGTGCCTATCTGCCTAGGGATGGGCTTCCTTCCATTTTTCTGCTGGTGAAACTGTTGCACATTAAATAAAAAGAATGAGTATTACTTGCAACAGGGACTGGGAGGAACCTGTTCCCATTGCAATGTAAGTGACCAGCCACGGGGCTTTCAGGTCATTCTGGCTTATTAAATTACATTAAATTACAGAAGGTAGTGCTTAATTACAGAACTTGCAGGATCCTCATTACAGAACCTTCCTTTGCTCATTCCTCTGGAGGATTTTCCATGTCTGATGACTCCTCCTGACAAAGTCACTTGCTTAAACTGATTTTATTATTCTTTAGCTGTTCTCCTTATAGCTCACCAGAATATCACTGTTACAGATTCTTCTTCTGTTTGTTTTATCAAGTCTTCACAACAGATGGGTCCCGTACATCAGGTACCTCTCTGTCTATGGGTGGCTGACTGTGCTTTGGGCACTGTGATATGACATTTTTGTAAAAGTGACCATGTTATTTAAGGTGAATGCATAGAAAGAGATTATGAGGGCCCCAAATAGTGACAAATTAGACTCATCAGAATTCTATGTATATTTAAGTACTAAGGAATTATTTTTTTCCCAATTTCTAATGTGGCTGTCCCTGACAAATAGTTGTGACTAAGAGAATGCAGACAAATAACATCAGTTCTTCTGTAGACAATCATATCTTAATTTTTTTACATGATTACTAAGCACATCTGTATTTAGTGATGTGGCACATACACCTCCTATAAGAAGTTTCTTTCTGGAATGAATATTTCCATAATTGCCAATGCAACATATTTTTTAAATTATGTATATCAAAAAGTTATCATTAAGTCTTTGCTCTAATTCTGTTTATCAGCATGACTTTTAAAAAATTTTTGCACTTTATGTCCTTCTAGATTGAATCCTGGCACATAGAATGTTAGCTTAAAGCTGTAATGTACATTGAGGCTCAGATAAATGAAGAGTATAGCAACTATAAAATGACCTGGGAATTTTTTCCCATAAGTAACAACATCCCCCATTACTCAAACTTAATTAGACTGTCTAAAAACAAACAAACACTCAAGTAAAAGCAAACCAAACCAAACCAAAAAACATAAAAAAATGCAACAAATTTAGGTTAAGGAAAAAGTATTAAGAATTATCTGCCAGTACATTAATCTAAAAGGTTTTATAGTCACAAAATCTAGTTAGAAAATCCTCACTAAGGTTTCCATTAACAGTCCTTTCCCATTCACTAAAATATTTTAGCAAATGCTGAAAAAATGCAGTATGTTGTTAAGTTGTTACATAATGAAAGGCCACACTTGGAGGACTTTCTTTAGTTTCTGGCAATATTTGCTCCTGATGAAAATTTGGGTTCTGCAGTCATTACAGCAGTGGCCAAGCCCAGACTGAGTCTCACTGATGCTGTGATTAAGTTAACTCAAGAGGAGCAGGCTTTTCTTCATCCTAATCTGTGTCTTTGGTGGCTCTTTTTTGCACATAATATTCTTCCCCATCAAATTAATTAAGTTGGTCCATTATATTGTTCTCATATATGCATTGCATTAAAACAGCTTAAAAACATACGAACTTCGAAGTTAGGGCCAGTGTTACTTGAAGTAAGTTTGTCTCAGATATATGCAATGTAAGACTGTCCTTGATATTAATTTTTTTCACATCTGACTATTTAGTACTCAGTGCTCTGAGCATTTTGGAGTGGAAGGTCTGTGCGAGCTAGAATAAATCTGTTGGCCCTTTAAGCTCTGGGGAGCTCTCCTGTAAATAGGTTGATGGAAGGGGGGAATCTGACAGAGGTTGTGCTATTGACTTCTGTTTCCTTCAGATCTAGACAAGAAAAATTATAGGGAGTTTTGCTTTCAAAAAGCTTGACAGAGTATTTGATGAATTATGTTTCTACATGAATAGAGAGTATCTTAGATAACCCTGTGCATAGACTATTTCACTCTGATCACATTAATTCTGGAGTTTCTGAGGTATGTGCTAAGTACTTGAGATCAGTTATAGAGGTTAATTATGCAGATAAGCATGTGCCATAGCTCAGTTATGTTAAGTTCAGATTTGAAAAACACGCAATGCCAATGATTGCTTATTATTGCTGTTTCCACTAAGATATAACAGTGATATACTGTCCTTGTGGTTGCCATGGAGGAGGAATAGTTTTGGTTTGCTATGTTTTTGTCTGTTTTGGGTTTTTTTAGTCATGTTTATGTGCACACTTTAATTAATATGGAGTGACTTGCAGTTTGTCTTTGGAGGGTAGGGTGTAGAATAAATTCAGGGGTTTATTTAATTTATTTTACTTTACTGAAATCATTATTCTCTCAATTGTTTATTCTTACAGGGAGATGTGAATGTGGCCAATGCACTTGTTTCCCTCCAGGAGACAAAAGAGTTCATGGCAAAAACTGTGAATGTGATGATCGACAGTGTGAAAATGCAGAAGGCGATGTCTGTGGGGGTATGTGTGCAACGAACATAACATAACAGAAGAGAACAGAACATAAAATAACAACATAACATAAATCTTGACAGTTTATAATTTTTGATTCCTCTGATTTTATAACATCATAACATCACTATAGTGTACTGGCATAATCGATGAATAATAATAGATTGCAGATTTTTGTAAGAAACAGTCTCTAGAAATATCGAATATATTAGTAAACATTTATTTTAAGGCTTCAGAAACACTAACACTGAAGTCAATAAAATACATCTAGTAGCATAACTGTAAGTGCTGTAGTATATCCCAAATTCCATCAATGTTCATTAGAGAAGAATACAGACACTTAAAGAAAAACCTGAAATATTAGGTAATTTTAGTTGGTGTTTTGTACAGCTGATGTTTCACTCAGGATGTTGTAACATACCTAAAAGTATTATTGACCAACAAAACTTTTAAATCGTTCATATTCACTGACAGTGTTATGCCTGTTAAAAAAAAAAAAAAAGTAGTAAAATATATCATGAAAGAATCTAAAATGCTTGAGACAGTGTCAGCAATTGTAGATGCAGATGTTTTATTTTATTGTTGCCTGTGAAAATCTCACTGGGTAATATTTCAGTAATGTATGCTGGTGTTTAGCAGTGTTTGAAGGTAGTTTTGGATATGTAAATGCATACGTACCATATGGTATTTCAAAAGGTGAGTAGTATTTATTAAAACTGCTCTTTCTAGATCTTATTGAGTTTATTTTTTAAATGACTCTTAACAAAGTCATTGGTATGAACAATGACACATTGTATTATATTCCTTATTTCTATGTAAGAAAAACCCATATTGCTTCATGATCCTCGTGTACATAAAAAATTCTGACCACAGGGACTATTTTTTTAAGGTGTCTGTAATGCACAATGTAGATATATATATATATAAAACTGGGCTTTGAACATCTCACCATCCATAATAATAGTTTATAACTTTAAGAGTAATTCAATAATATGAATGTGTAGAAAAAGAATAATTTGAAATTTAATTTTGTGTAAGGGACATAAAAGGACTGAAAAGGTGTGTCATATTTTTTTATAAATTATACAGTTGGGAACCAAAATTCATGATCATCCATGCTTAAAAATATCTCTTCTGTTTATATCATTCATACTTTACATTATTTAACAACACAGCTTCAATGTTAATATTGTTAATGATGAACATTTGGAAAATATAGACAAGAATTCCATTCTTCCTTATAAGGACAGATACAGAGATAATTTTAATTCTTGATGCTGACTAGAGCACCTCACACTTAAACCAATCATTACCTCAACACCTGAGCCAGTGTCCAATTTTCTGCTGTGTAGGAGACACAGTCTAGGTCACACTTTTACCTTAATAAAGTCTTCCCTTTAATATAAATTGTTTTGTCCAAAGAGAATGGCAGAAATTAATTCATTTATTAATTTAAAATCTATATACTTTAAGCTTATTTTCCTAATTTTGAAGCAACAAATAAAAAGGAGAGACAGGTCATTAACTGATGAGTCAGTTGTAGTCTCAAGTTCAATTTTTCTGCTTCCATTTAAGGTGATAGTTTAGTTACTAATGATTCTCTCCAGGTGAAAGGAATTATATGGGAAAATGCAATTCAAGTGCCTATGCCCTGTTTGAAATTGCACTGCACAGCATCTGACAGGACTTCAGAAGGCCCACGCTGTGATTTTTTTTCTGTTTCAAGGAGCTGAACTAATTCCTAATTCTTTCCCCAAATCATAGAATAAGCACCAAATCAGGAATCATCTAGTCCTGAACTTTTGATTCCACTCACTTCTGTTCTCTTACAGATAAGAACTGGTTTCTCCTTCCTCTGGTTCTGTTCTCATGCCACAGAAATGTTTCTTTGCACTTTTTTGGTTCTTCCACATGAAGTGCACTGAGATTCAAATTAACAAACAAATGTCTTATTAATCATGCAGTTCTCTTCCATGCACTATTTTTTCCTTTTCTTGACTGCTGGAACTCTGAAATGGCTCCTTCCTGCATTTTTTTTAACCCCTGCTGTCAGATTCTGAAACATTATTTTTTGATCAACCAATGTGTGTCTTTGCTTCTGATCCGCCTGCCTCAAGAGGTCACCCTGCAACCCAGTAACTCAGGGGGGCACCTATTTAGGTGTAAATACTAAGTACAGAAATGTTTATCTTCAGAGGGTCCCCATCAGCTGCAGCTTTCTGTTCACTCACCATTTAACAAGTGAACTCCCCTCACCATCCCTCATCTTCAAACTCATAATATAAGCTACTTACTCATTATGTATTTTCTGTAGCTTCATTGAAATGTCGCTTCCCACAGTTTCTGACAAAATGTAGGAATTTCTGTCACTGTTTTCCTTTTCAGATCCTCAAGAACCTCTGATGTTACTGATAGATTTAACCCTACTCTTTAGTAATAGAGGTTTTGCTTGGCTATCACTTTCTTTCCTGCTCACATTTTGAACATTTCCTTTGATATGCAATGTTTCACCTATCTCTCTTTTTAGGATATTCTACCAATTTAAACCTTATTTTCTTCCCTCTTTTGCAACTTATCTATTCACAGAACTTTGCTCAGTGATTTTGTGCTAACAGCACACATGTGTCTCTCTCCTCCTTTTGGGCTTGTCCGTCTCAGCCTGAACTTCTTGACACCTCTTGTGAAACTGCTTATTCCTTCTTCTTTCCTTGTCCTCTTTCCATTACTATTTTTCTACCACTGTTGCTACCTAGGCAATCACTGTCAGTACATAAGCCCTTGCTAGTAAATCCGTCTTCGGAGAATTGTAATCTGGACTCTGTGAATGTGCAGGGTCTGACAGTGAGTGCAGAGTGCCGTTAAGCACAAAGAAGGAAGATCAGTGTTTCCAGACTGAACGCATGCTGAAATGAGAAATGTGAATGACAACCTAAATTATTTGAGTAAGAATTGTTACTGGCCTCTTCTGACCAGCAGAGATTGATTAATGGCTTGCCTTCCAGACCAGCTGTCCATGTAACGATAGAAAGGCATGAGGAGAAAGATATGATAAATTAGGGTACAGCCAAGTGAAACCCTATTGCCATGTTTCTGCATGATTGTAGTGAGTCATTCGCTTAAAAATTCAGTTGTCCATCAATGCAGTACCAGGAATAGAGACACTGTGTCTCCAAAAAGACAGAGGTTATAGGAGGACTTCACAGATTTCACTATAGCACTCTGCTATTAGAAATTTATTCATATAATTATAAAATCATAGAATGATTTGGGTTGGAATGGACCTTTAAAGATCACCTAGTCCAACCACTCCTGACATGGGCAGGGAACCTTTCACTAGACCAAGTTACTCAGAGCCCCATCCACCCTGGACTTGAACATTTTCAGGGATGGGAAATCCACATCTCTCAGCAACCTGTTCCAGTCTATCTCAATACCCTAAACAAAAAAAAAAAAAAAAAAAAAAATCACTTCTTTATGTCCAAGCCAAACCTACTATCTTTCAGTTTAAAATAATTTTCTTTGTTTTGTCACTGTAGACCTCAGTAAGAAGTGTCTTTCTCTCTTTCTTATATTCGCCCTTTATAATATCGAAAGGCCAGTGTAAGGACTGCCCAGAGCCTTCTCTTCTCCAGGCTAAACAATCTCAACTCTCTCAGCTGTTCCTCATAGGAGAGGTGCTTCATCCCTCTGACCATTTTTGTGACCCTGCTTTAGACCGGCTCCAACAGGTCCATGTCCTTCTTGTCCTGGGGACCCCAGCGCTGGATGCTTTACTCCAGGTGGGGTCTTACCAGGGTGGAGTGAGGGACAGACTCACCTTCCACACCTGCTTTTCAGATCCTTACTTTGGGTTCCCCTTGCTCTGTCCGTGCCTCCATACAGAGATTTAATATGGTATGGCTGGAGGAGATGTCTCATGCAGCCTTTTTTAGATAGATACATAATTTTAAAAAACCCCAAAATGTAGGGAATGGGCTTTTAGGTAGAATGTAAGATTTCCCCAGGTGTATTGCAATGCTGAGCCACAGAAATATTTAACATCATGTTTTCTTTGGCTTTTACTTTGAGTCTTTCATGTGCAAGTTAAGTGGTTTTGGTGCACACCCGTGACCAGAGGATGACAGATTTGCCAATGTAAGTTCTTTCTTGGCAAGGCTATGTCACTGATGTACACTAGGCTTGATATGTACTTGTCCTATATTCTGGTGAGAAGTACTTCTCTTTGCCCTCTGAGGTTATGGCTGTGCTGCTCACTGCAGATATGTCCTGAGATTTCAGGTGATACTTATTCCCCTACTGTGTCCAGTTATGCCTTCCAGTGATATCATCATTGGCTGCTCTGCCTCACTGGGTTAACTGTTGTCCATTACATTCTGTTCTCTTTCAGGATTGAGGGCAGGCAGACAACAAGAACTCAGAATAACAGTAAAGATTAATTTGAAATTGATTTGATAATGCACTTAACTCCATTCACTTTGATTTGTTCTCTGGGCAATTATTGGCATAGCTGTGACTTCTTGTCACAGAAGAGTAGCAAACATGGAAAGAAAAAAATAAAAGCCCTTTTGGGTCCTCTAAATGCTACAAGTTCCTGTAGGATTATGCTGATTAAAAACTCTACAATAAAACCAAACTCAACAAAAATATAAAAAGTGGGTTGAAACTCCACACAAATTCATTACTAGGACTGCTAGCAAAGGTGTAAACTCATAACAGGTAACTCATAATGAGGCTCTTACATATTTCTAGGGATGCTTTAATTTTATATTTAATCAGTATAACATTCTGTGCTTCAAATAGTGGGTCACCAATTAGGAAATCAGCTTTTTTAATGTTTACTTACAGATACTTGCACTGTCTTCAACACTATGAAACAACTAAGACTCTGATCATCCCAGTAAACCAGTTCTTTGACAGGTGACAATGGAATACTTTGAGAAATCTGATTTCTTTATTTTCAAATGAGCAAACCCACTTTGATGACTTTTTAACTATTCATTTTGGCCACAGCACATCAAAATACAATTTTCATCAAAATACAATCCTAACAATGTAGGAAATCCAGTTATGTAATGAAATGTCACATCAATGAGTTTTGTTTGTTTATACCAGTGCCTTTTAGTAAAAGGTTCTCATCAGTTTTAAATTCTGGTTGTAGTATAAAGGCTTATAAAAGGTGGAGGAGATGATTATTGGAGCAAATGCTTAGGTAGTTCATATTTCCTTCCTTTCTCAGGTTTCCCTTCACAACTTTCTTCTCTAAGCATGAGAAAACAGTGCAGCAAAACCTCTACTTGAGACTCTATGGTAGGGAAGTTAGTGGGTTTTTTTAGAAAATCCCCAAGTAAATTAATTGTCACCACTCAGACACATCCTTTCATTAATTTTATTCTCTTGATTTTTCATGCCAACATACAAGAATCAAAATGTTTGCATTTAATAGTTTGATCAAGATCACTTGTGCGTGACACAAAATATAGACAAGGGATGTCAGCCATCAAGTTCTCAGTAGGTCTTTTTGTTGTCATCCTGGCTGACAACAACAAACAGCTCTTTAAACATATCTTTAATATCATTTAGGACTCAAAAGTTAGGATGATCCTTTTCACTAACACTTTTTCTTGCTTTCATGTCAGGCAAGTCTGGTGCCTGTTGGTTGTGCTTCCTGATTTTTGACATGCTTAGGACAATGCTGTTCTTGCTGGGGTTATGAGGAAATGAATGACACAAATTTATGTGCTGTGTCTGCATGGACATCTTTTGTTGTTGAGCACACAGTCTTCTGACAGGTCATTGTGAAAGTCATCATGTAATCCTTTTATGAGAGGGCAGACCTGATTTTGACAAAATTATACATTCCCTAGTTTACTTCAGTGAATGTGTTGTTGGTTATCAATGTAGGTACTGGTTTTGACCTCATTCTGGTGTTTCTGCTGGTGCTTACTTACACATTTCCATCCATATATCATTCACATCAGTCTGGAGATTTCCAATGTATCATCAGAGTATGAGGGAAAATCTAGAGTTTATAAGGCATACTTATACTTCAATCCACAGTTTGCAGCTTTCCAATGATTTAAGGTTTTAAAACAGAGACAGAGGCTCTCATATCACATTCTTATAATTAGTGATGGATTCTAGGATTGCACAGTCATCATCAGAACGTACAATGGTAAGGCTCCCTCTCAAAAGACTAGTATAAATTGCCCCTAATTGCCATGTTCTTTTGAATATAAAATTTTCATTACTATTCAGTCAGGCTAAATAATTGAATTCAGAGGAAAGCTTGCCTTTCNTACACAACAGAAAATGTAAATTCTTGATTTTTTGTGAAACTTCTAGGTCCGTAGTGCAGAAATCATGAATAATGTTTATTTTTCATCTGTTCAATGAAGCAAAACTTTGATATTTTCAGCTAGCATGTTCTTATGAGGACCTATAAGACCATAACCATTAAAATGAGAGTTATTATTAATTTTATACTTCATTAAGCAAATCTAAGTATTAATATCATGGTACAGTTGCTGCCAGACAATTTCCTCATTCCTTGCACTAACGTTGCTCCACAGAAACAGAAGTATATAGGACATTTATGGAACTCTCTAATATACCTAAAAACAAAATTAGGAGTGAAAAACTATACCTGTCTCTCTCCCAGACAAAGACAGATTTTGGCACTGACTGGTCTGAAAATTCAGAAATATGAATTCAAATCCTGACTCTACCATGGCTTCTCAGACTACATGGGACAGAATTTCAAAGTCTTCAGACACCTAAAGTACATCACCTTTTATCATTTCTGATACCCAAGGGTCCCCTTGCCTGACCCAGCTTGGTTCCACGAGGACACAAGGTTCCTGCACAGCTAGTGCCATCACGAGGATGGCCTTGATGCCTTAGGGTGGGTTCACTGGCACTGGGTATCTGAATTGAACCTGTAATTTCTCTGTGGTTCCTGCTATGTTAAAATATGGGTGTATTTCCTACCCAACAGGTTTTTCATCTGTTCTGTTGAAAAATCTTTAGGGAAGGGACCATACCCTTTTGACTGAGGAATCTGAAGAACATAAAACTGTCACATAATTCACTAGACATTTTTTATACTATTTAATAGAGAAATTCTATTATGGTATTTGTTACTGAGAAATGCAATTTATTCTTCTGAGGAAAAACAAGCAAGTTCAACAACAACAACAAAAAGCATCAGTTCAAACATGTTTACTGAGTAAAACTGGTGCTAACAAAAGTGAAAATGACTGCATTAGGTAATGGAGAAGTCAGAGCCTAACTAGCATAAAACTAGTATGATTTAGGGTTTTATTTTGACAACATTAAATAGAAAATTAATGATTCAATGTCTGTGTCCTTGTGTTCAACTGCTGCATCCTAGCTCTGAGGCACATCAAGGGGCAGCAACAGATAAATTCAAAAGGACCAGTAGGTATTAGATA
This sequence comes from Scytalopus superciliaris, assembly GCA_013400415.1. Taxonomy (NCBI): domain Eukaryota; kingdom Metazoa; phylum Chordata; class Aves; order Passeriformes; family Rhinocryptidae; genus Scytalopus; species Scytalopus superciliaris. The sequence continues at coordinate 86,923 of VXBX01001370.1, forward strand.
TGAGAGTGACTAGTGTAGCCAGTATAGATATTAATGGCATCGTATAGTCTTGTATTAAATTAATTTGTTTTTACTGAACTAATTTTAATTTTTCTACTTTTTCTTTTAAATGCCTTACAGGTTTCTGTCGTGGTCACCCAGCATTTGTGTATGTATGAAAAGTAAAGATTTTACCTAGATGCACAGCAAACATAATTTATTTAGCTTTTCAGATAGTGTGAAATGTGATTTAGGTTTGTAAAAAGCATTTTAATTTATTCTTTCTGTTCAAATGGACAGTAAAGTAATTGCTAATGCATCAACATTTAAGTTGATTAATAGATATTAATTTGTAAGTTCAAAAGGGGCTTTTTTTTTTTTGAACTTCATATATTAGGCTATAAATAGCCATTACACTATACCTGTGCTTCCCCCGTGTTGAAGTCTGTGTCCTTTTGTGCACGAAAGGCCTGACTCTGAGCAGGCCAAACTCTGAAGACTCTTAAGACATGTGTAGTTTGTGCCAACATCACTTGAAAGTTTGTTCCAATAGTCATCACCCTTGCTTGAAATGTGGTTTCATTTCTTAAATTATTTCGTCAGTATCAGCTTTTCTCCCTTGCTTTGTCTTTCTCTGGTAGTTTGAAAATCCCCATTCTGGTACCCTTTGAATTATTTGGAACTTTTTAGTACTCTTCCAAGTTTTGCAAAACCTCTTCAAACATGGATATCACAGAGTTGCAGGACTTTAATATTCATCTCATCAATGCTCTAATTCTGTTCCTACTCACTTTTCTCCTGCTACATGCATATGAGGATACTGTTAACCCTTTTCACTGCAGTGTTCACATGAAGGTGTTACTGAACTGTCTGACTGTTGTGTTGCTGAAACGGGAGCCGCAGTCCACCTTTATTAGACGTAGACAATACTAACTGGACTCCTCTGAAAATATAATAGACAATCAGTATTTTGCTTTGCATAAATGTTAGACTTCTCTAACTGCAGTTGTCACAATTCTTCCAGTTTTATGGAGCCCTGACAGTAATCTGTCACACCTTCCTTTGTTGCTGCATTCATATTTCACATTTAAGTCTTGTGGTTATTTGAGTTATAATCCTAAACAAAATTACAGTATCTTTAACATCACCTTTTTATCTCCTTTCCCTCTGCCCCATAAAAATCTTTATTCTTGATTGGAGATCATTGTTTAAAATTTTGTTAAATATTTAGTAGTTCATTAACATAGGTTTTTATGAATGAAGATCTGTAGTCTCAGAGCCATTGCATTGCAATGCAATTTTTTTTGGTGATTTTAACTGATTTATTTTAAATCTGAAATGATGATAGACTAATACTTTCCAGTAAATCTTAATCTGAACAGTTAGGGGTAAAGAAAAATCTCTAACTGAAGAAATCTGGCCCAAACAAATTATTTAACATGATAAAATATTGATTTAACTATTCATACTACCTTTGCTCTGTGATTTGCAAGGAGGATATGCACAGCTAAACCATGTAAAACACTTTTTCTCAGGCTACTGCACACACACACACACACAAGATAGATAGGAGTTAACAAGCACTGGGAAAAGCACTTTTACACTCAACACCCCAGTGGATGAGGCATCCAAAAGCTGCAGCTGCCCAAGCTGGTGTCAACTAGGAATAAAAATTATTTTTGTAAAATGGATTACTTGAGACAAAAGAATCCTTTATGATTTGAGGAGAAGAGGAATGGTCATTGCAGAAAAACACAAGTAGAGTTTTATGTGGTAAACTGTAAACTCTGCTGCAAATTTATAGATTATTCATTACCTTTTTATTTGACTTGTGTAAAAGCTTTATAGACATGATCAGTCGCTGCATTCAGTAACACATAATGACTATACAAGCAAAATGCAACAAATTTTCTCAGTGAAATTACCATGGATTTTGTACTATTCACTGCTAAAATGGGTACAAGTATTTTTATCTTCCCAAATAGCTTTCCAATAGTGACATGCAGTTGTATATTTTGCTCTTAATTGGTTGAACTATTCTCAATTCTAATCTATATGTTACTAAATAAATAAGGCAGATAAAAATGCTCCGACAGAAGCTTAATTATGATAAGTTACTGTAGACAATTGCATGACATCTATCTGGAAGGAGCATATGGGAAAGTATATGTGCTTGTTTTCTACCTCTTGTATTTTGATTTGTCATTTGATCTTTTTTCCCAGTCTAACACAGACATTCAAGTAGCATCAAGCTTCTATTGTTGCTAGTTATCAGTTTTCAGAAGTGGGTAGGAATACTGTCGTAATAAGACAGTGTCATTGTCACTGATCATTTTCAGTTGTATGATAAAACAAAACCCAAAGATCAGTGCAGAGTCTGGAATACAAAAAATATTTTGAACCTATAAATGCTGTAAATGACAGCTCCAAGATTTTGGAGCTCCCAGTATTTTTCTAATTTAAGTTAGTAAAGTATTTGGCCATCAGTAAACGCTGGAGGATTTCCACTTACAGCAGACTCTAAGGTTTGCCTCTCCTCTGGGCAGCAGTGCTGCTCCCAGTTTACAATGTCAGGATGCGCTCTTGGATCATGAGAAGTGCAGAAATCAGAGAAACAAAATTGCTGGTTTGCTCCCCTGTATCCTACAGCTCCATGCTTTGCCAGATACTCCTACTGCTTGTTCCCTTCTTCTCAGCCCATGCTCACAAATTATCTCAGTCTCTTCTACTCCCTTGCCCTACATAGCAGGTAGAGTAGGAAAAAGTCACTGGTATGTATAATTTTGTCTCTGCTGCAGAAATATTATTTAAAGCTGAAAAATGAAGTTCTAACTGGGAGATATTTCTTGCTTCTTTTTTTCATTCTCCATTCCTATATACTTGTTGTCTCTTTTCCCTTTTTCCAGGCCCAGTTTTCTACTCAGTTTACTCTTAAATATATTTTTGGGTTTTGTTAATTTTTGTACAAATGATTCTCAAAAAAAATTATCTTTTTTCCCCCCTCATCTTTAAAGCATAAACTATAACTCCTAGGGCCAATCTTTGACCCATGTTCTAGGGTTTCTTTGACCTTTTCTTCCCTTGTTTTCTGCACATCACTAGGGTACCCTGTTTAACCTAAGAGTGACAACTGAAGAAGGCCACGGTGCCGAGAAGCTGTGCTCTCCATCCATCTGTCTGTCTATCCCATTACATGCACTTCACACTGCAGAGCTCTGAAGGTGATCTCAGCTCTGACAGCAGTCACTGGTTTCTGCTCATTTTGTTCATAACCAGCCTTGGTGTCATTACAGGCCATGGTATCTGCTCCTGTGGCCGATGCATTTGCCAGGACGGGTGGTTTGGAAACTGGTGCCAGCACTCAAGGAAGTGCAACATGACGGAGGAGGAGAGCAGAAGTCTCTGCGAGTCGGCGGATGGCATATTATGCTCGGGGAAGGGTAAGAACAGGCAGCTGAGCTACCTCATGTCAGTGCCCTGCCAGAGGAAAATGATCATGTCCGGGAAGACTAATGTGCATGGCAGTGGGTTGTCATTTAGTAACCCTTTCTTTTCAAAGGCACCTATTATTAAAAAGATGTTACATTTGGCTCCATAATGCACTTACATCCATTTTGTCAACCACCCACCACAGCCATACACATTCAGCAGTGTCGCTCTCCTATGCAATTTCATTAGTAGCATATAATTTCCTGTATGTGTTTAGCTGATGGTCTGCATGGAACAGCTGTACACTATAAACTAAGTTAGTGCTCCATCCAGTTTGAGAGAAAGGGACACTACCTGCAGTGGGCAAGATGGCAAGTGTAATATATTGGGCAACAGTAAGTGGAGGAGAATGTTTAACAGCAACATTTGGTATACTTAATCACTCTGCTCCCCAACACAGCAGCAAAGGAAAAGTAGATGTCTGTAGCCCCCACAAATGAATCCTGAAAACTTTCTCACTTACTAATTTTCATTCAGGTAGTTGCATCATCTTCAGTTCAACTATAAAAAATTTCCACAGGGAAGAATTAAAGTTAGAAAATCCTGATAATTATCTGAAATTGTTCTCTGAGGTTCTTGCCTTGCAGTCTTTCAGGCTAGGAAATGGCATTAATGAAAAGAGGGCTTTTTAGCTCCCCCATAGTGCAAATTGCCTGTTTTTGTATATAATATGTCTGAAAGAGAATAGACAAAAAATGAGTGCTGGGACTGGCTGGAGGCTAGAATGCACTCACTCCAGACTTTATGTGCCATTTTCTCTATTTGTATGTCCCTTGCATAGACAGGGAAGAAACGTGCCAGCTGGAAAAAACTGTTAGGAGCCTTCTACATCAGGCAGATTTCCAATGCAAAGGAAATTTAAATGGGGTTTCCGGCTTGGCCTTCTTCCATCTGTATTATCAATTAGAATTCTCCCCCTCTGCACTATTTAATCTTATTTTTTGTTGGGGGGGGGGGGGTTTGCCCCTGGTTGATGCAATGTCATAGAAAATGAGCAAGTTGGACTATTTCTCTGTTTTTCCAGCTGTGTCTGCCTTCAAATTAGTGTATGTGTATGAGTTACTGGAGAAATCTAATTACTCTGTTTTATTGTAGACGTTAACTTTTCTTCTCTTAGTCTTTGTCTCCCTGTGATTTTTTTTATATAGCATGAAGTTGAAGGTATATGCTTAATATCAGTAAAATGCACTATGTAAGATTCTAAATAAATATAAGCATAAGAATTGTGCTTATTTCTAAAATATTTGTATTATCTGCTACCTTTTTGTAAGGATGGCTGAGAGCTGTTTATTCCAGCCTGTGGGTCTTACTATGAGAACAATTAACTTTGAGCATGTATATCAAGGCTACCATTTACTCTGAAGTTTGGAAGCATATAACCTGGCAAGAATTTGCAGAGACATCAAGGATTTTTTTCCCCTCTGCTGGCTATGCTGCCCAGGGAGTGGTTTGGTATCTGGTCGCTGATGTAATCTGGAGCAGCCTGAAAGTTGCTCTAGGTTGTAACCAGTAGCAGGCAGGTAGTGAGTGCTTTTAAACATGGCTGCATGAATGGAGCCTCCAAAGACTCAGATTTTATAGTAGTAGCTCTCTGTTGAACAGCATTTACTTTCTCTGGGAACTACAAACCTGACAAATGGAGCCAGGCTCCTGTCAGTGATTCCAAGCAGGAAAGTGAGAGGCAAGGGGCAGAAACTGTTGCACAGGAAGTTCCACCTGAATATAAGGAAGAACTTTTTTACAGTGCTGGTGACCATGCACTGGAACAGATTGCCTGGCGAGGTTGTGGAATCCCCCTCACTGGAGATACTCCAGAACCACTTGGATGCAATCCTGTGTCATGTGCTCTAAGGAGATCCTGCTTCATCAAAGAGGTTGAATCAGATGACCCACTGTGGTCCCTTCCAATGTTACACATTCTATGACTCTGTGACCCTAAATCCATATTCAGCAACAGTGGTGGTTTTTTGTTTTGGGTGGGTTTGTTTTTTTGGGTTTTTTTGTTTGTTTGTTTGTTTTTTGTGAAGTTTCTCTGGCCCTCAAGCATGTGTAAACTTCCAATGCGATGGAAGGTAGCTCTGAGGAGAGATAAAGCTGTGTCAAATTCGATGCTATAGCAGCTTTATTGTAGGAACAGCTGTTCATATCTAAGTGCTTTTTCCAGCAGAGAAATGCCTGCATAACTTTAGTTGTGTGTAGTCAGTAAACATGCAAACACACTATTATCTCCTGCCTCTTCTCTGAGCGGGGTGGGGATCACAGGCAAAGACAGTCTAATTACTCATAACTTTTGTTACTAGGCTTTTGCCTTTTTTTTTTTT
>VXBX01001370.1:92747-137923 GCA_013400415.1 Scytalopus superciliaris
TTTTTGGCAAATCTATTTTTGATGCTGAGATAAGTATCTGTAAATTATGTCTTACTGGATACTCATACTTTAAAACACTGTTCATAGCTAGTGAAGCATTACCCTAATGGCAAATTGTTTTTTCTGATTCATTACAGTGAGAAAAAAAAGTAATGATTACTTGTCAAATAAAAAGGAATTTTGCTGGAAACCTAGCCAAGGACATGCAGGTCCTGTAATGGACTGAGGGGAGCTTGCGTTTGCTATGTAGGACTCTGAGGAGTCCTGGTTTTCAGCAAATAACTGCTGAACACTATCAGAAAATTGCACTCTGTTAATATAAGCAAAGTTGGACATCCACATTCCTAGGCTGCTTTCAGAATCTTGGCTCACTGACTATGCCACCTGTAGTAAAAGCTCTTCCCAAGGAAAACAGCAACGCCCACTAGGCTGCTGCCTCCCTGGCAGTAAATATAGGGCTGCATATGGCGACTGTAACGGTGCAGGATGCGGGCAAGGTAATGAGCCAAATCCCATCTGAGAGGATCTGGCTGGGATCCCAGGAAACACCCTACAACTCATTAGACTCATTTTAATTAAACTGAGGAGCCTCCCAGAGCAGCATGCTCTGTTCAGGGAAAAGACTTGATTCATTTCCCTAACAGATTTTGTATCATGGAGCCCAATCTTCCTTGGTTGACTTGGTGTTAAATTTACTGTATCTTCTGCAAAATAGTTTTAAACATCGTGGGCATCCCTCAGTTGCAGCATCAATGCCTGCTTATGCAGAATAATTGCAAGTTTCTTACAATGTAATACCCTTATTAAATGCTTTAATTTCACTAAAATTATCATTATTTTCAGCTGTCAGTACCTTGTAGTTTGTATAAAAAGAGATATTTGGTTTAAATTACCCTCAAGTATGTCTTAGTGTACCTCTTATACAGCAACCATGCAATATATACGCTATCCTCCACTGCCACTTTATACAATGGCTTTTTTTATCCTTGTAGGGAATGTCAAAATTTTCTGTGCTGGAGGCTCAGTAAGCAATACTCAGAACTCACAGAAAAAGTAGATGCTTAATCAAATACTCCCATCCCCAAATGTTCCAATCACTAGTTCTTCCTGAATATATTTGCATGTTCCATATGTTACAAGCAAAGCAGTTCCCTAAAATTAGGCAAGGAGTTAATTTTTGTGAATTTAAAATAAACATTAAATTACTTACCTATTTAATTAAAAATTAGATACCCTGCTGAGGCTGTTCTGAAGTTTTTAAAAATTAAGTTTCAGTGTTAACAGGCACATCAATATTTATGGGAAAAACCTATAGAAAATTGGTTGATATCAACAGATGCACTTTTTTTTTTTAAAAAAAAAGTGTATTAGGATTATTACTATAGATTTTTTTCAGAGTTCACTGAAAGAACTAGAAAGATGGAAAAGCGTAATTTTATAGGCTTTGGCTCAGGCCCTGTTGAGTAATCCATGAATTCTGTTTAGGTTATATTCTGACATAACCAAGATTCCTATATTTTTTCCTTAATACTGCATTAAAACATTGGTGACTTTTTACTGGAATCATTCTGGAAATATTGCAGGAGGCTAGGATTTTCAACCGCATTTAATTAATTTATGTGTATGTTCTGTTAAAAGTTAACAGCTTCTTTGGTGGCTTTTTTTTTTTTTTTAACTCTGCCTCTGATAATTGAGAATTATGTGCTGTAATTTTTAATTTTTTTTTTTTTTTAATATTGATTTATGATGTAATCCATTGTTAGGGCTAGGTCCACAAAAGGATTTTTGCTCAGCAATTACTAAGAGCCCCACCTTAGCCCCACCTTAGACATGTTCTACTGAAATCTGTGTAGGGTCATGCTGCTCAGGATGGGATATGTAAAAGCCAAGTCTTTTTAGCCAAGTGTTAGAATCATCCAGGAGGAATTACCATCTCCTAGTGGCATTTCTAGTTGCAGAAAAGCCTGTCTCACACCCTTCTCAGCCTACAGGCTTTCTGACATATGATTCTCTGGAGGCAACTGTCACTTTCCAGAATTCAGAGCCACGAACCTTCTCCTGAAGGTAAGGATGTCTCTGAGTTCTCTCTTGAAGGAAATTTTCTGGTGCTCCATGGGTCATGGCATCACCTGAACATCACCATAGTGTCCCTCCTTTCCCCATGTGGGTCTGACCTGACATCTTGGAGGAGAAGATGAGCATCTTGTGCCAACCAGAGGCATTAGGGTACACTGCAGGAATGAGCCAAGTGCTGAACTGCCATTATGTGCACAAAGTCTTTCTGATCTAGAGCAAATAATTTCATGGGAGGTGGAGAAGCTTCATTTGTGGTGATGAGGATTTGGGGCGTCTAAATGCTGGTCTTATGCATTGCTGGTCTTTTGTGGAGTCACCTCTAAATTTAGATGAGAAAGGCCATTTTCTTCCTGGATGTGATTTTATTGCCTTCAGTAACAGTGGGTCAGGGACAATTTGAGCTTTTCTAGTAAAAAACCCAGAACAGTTACTGGGAAGAGAAGCCCTGATTGTCGGTCTCTGAAACCAAAAGAACGTTTCAAAATGTGAGTCCTGATTAAGTGAAATAGCAGGATTGAAGCATTACTAGTAACATCCCACCATACACTAGGTCATGACTGTCGTGGGTTTTAGATTTATACTCAACTTGACGTCAGACGATATGAAATACCTCTTTAGTTGCTTAAGTCAGGTGACACTTGCCCCTCTAAATCTATGGAGAGCCCCATGGCCCAAAAAACTGAGGCCTGCTAAATTTGGTTTCAGGCCTAACTAAACTAAGGCCTTAATCTAAGTTTGGGGGTTTATCAAACCCATCACATTGACAAAGGAATGCTTTTATTCAAAAGGCTTTTAGCTTGATTATTTTCTTTCATGTAATAGCCTTTTAGGCTGCAATATTGTGCATATGCACACATGCATATGTGTGCATGTGTGTCTTTCAGATTGTTGTTTTCTAGTCTGAAAATGCCAATGTTCTTTGACTGCAAGTAATATTTTTTGTGATTTCAGGTTCCTGCCACTGTGGAAAGTGCATCTGTTCACCCCAGGAGTGGTACATTTCAGGCGATTTCTGTGAATGCGATGACAGAGACTGTGACAAACATGACAGTCTCATTTGCACAGGTGCAGTACAGGCTAGCACTTAATAGCTTCAGGAAACAAACTGTGTTGATGGGAATTATGTTAGACAAAGCCTAGCTTCTTCTTTCCCCACTGACAGAGGAAATGCATTTGCTGGTTATTCAAATCTGCTATAATTGTTTCTTCATGCAGTGTGATAATCAACTTAAGGTTTCAAAACAACAGTTGAAAGCTTGAGTATGAATTTAAATAAGTAAGCCAGCTATGAAATCCATCAACAATGGGAGTAGGAACAGACTACAAGTTACTGCTTTTTGGCAAAGGACATAGAGTCAGCATTGTGATCATGAGGTTTCCTTAGCCTTTGTTCTTTTACTGGACATTCAATGTATCTAATGCATGTAAGTCACAGACAAAATTCACTTGTCTGATGGTGTTTGGTGAGTTAACAGAGCTTCCTGGCAATCAGACAGCTGTTGGTGGGAGCCTGAATACACGATAGCTTTCTTACGGTGTGATGACTGATGATTAAATTAATGATTAACACAGGTTCACCTTAACATTGTCTGAAAGTTCAGGTGCCAGGTATGGGTAGAAATAGTCAGGGTGTCAACCAACCCTCATGATAAACACATTGACAAGAAGCAACCTGGGACTAAATCAACTCATTTGCTGCTTCCTGTTAGAAATCTTAATTTTAGAAAATCTTTGCTAGCAATTGTTAGATGTGGAAGAAATCTGCAAGTCAATTGGAGTGAGAGGAGGAGGGCTGGCACTATTAAGTTGTGTCTTCCAGCCAGCCCTGTCCTTTTCTGGAGGCAAGTAGCCAGTATAGCAGCAACAGGAGCCTTATCTCCAGCTGTAATGGCTGTTCATGGATCTTCATAAAGCCAGTAGGAAAAGGAGCTCACACTAGAAACCCAGGCTATAGATGTATCAGGCTGAGCATCCAAGTCATTAAAAATATTTAAATAAAATGAATGGGTGTCAGTACTTAATGTTTCCCTGCTATAGAATAGGGCCAACACATTTTTCCCTTCACAGAGAGTTTGAGATATGATTTATTTCTAGAAATTAGGTGTAGAGGTTTTCATGTTTGAAGTGATGTTTTTATTACTATTGTGTTGGTAACTCTTAATGAATTTCTTACTGCATAATAGTTAAAAGTAATCTTGTTTTACCTTGTACCTGAAGGCACAGTGTGAACGCTGACCCTCACCAGCTGGGTACAAATACTGGTGTACACAATTGCACTACAGAATACACATTTGCAACATTTGCAATATGGCTGATATACAATTACAATATTTACAATATGGCTGATGGAATTAGTGAGAGAATGCTATTAATGCTTTGTAAGTCTAGGCTTGGGGTGGCTTCTTAAGGCAATGGTACAGTAATTGCTTCCTTCCAAAGTTAAAAAAAAAGGGGGGGTGGGGGGTGGGAGTAGGGGAACAATAAAGGAATAATGCAACTACTTTACCATGGCTTTTTACTTCCCATAAAACGCATTTTAATGTAGTACATTTCAATTATGATAATTTCCCTTTATTCATTCTATTCTAGGCAATGGTGTTTGTAGCTGTGGAAACTGTGAGTGCTGGGAAGGATGGAATGGAAATGCTTGTGAAATCTGGCTGGGGAGAGAATACCCTTAATGAAGGATGTCAAAGACTGAGAAGGTTTTTTTGTTTGTTTTTCTTTAGGCTGCTAGAACATTTAATTTTAGAAGTTCTCAGTGTGTGGGTGTGGGTGTGCATGTATGCACACGTACATGGTTGTAAATACCTTAAAACACATTTGAGGACCTGCTCCTTAAAGAAATGCATCAAAAAACTAAAAAAGGGAGCAGGACAGCCCCAGCTCTAGAAGGTGAAGTCATAAAATACTGGCCCTGTGGAACTTTTCCAGAATTGTTTTTTAAATTCAGTGGAACTGAGATTGTAGCTATAATGCCTATTTCCTTAAGCAGTGTTTGGAAAACGTATAAGAAAGCCTTTTTTAAACATTCTTTATTTGGTTGTCACCTCTCCTTATCAGTGTGGAACAATGCCCCTGTAGAAGAGTAGCACTAGCTGAATATTTGTCAAATAACTAGTTTGACTAATTTTATGGTGTTGGAAAAATACATTATTTGACCCTTTTTTTCTTTCTAACAATCTGGATTATGCACCAGCTCATAGAGAGAAGCTATAAAAATATGAGTGTTTTTTATTTGGTCAAATAATTGTCTAACTGAAGTCCAATTACATGACAGCCACAAACTGAAGACCCAAAATGTTTGAAGAGACTATTTTCCACAAGAGAACTTCTTAGTTTCTGTGGTTAATACATCAGTGAGTTGGTTATCTAATCTACATACTACAGTGCTTTCAAATACATAACCTATGGGATCATAAGGAATGAAGCTAATAAAGATATAAATGCATAATTGCCTATTCTGAATATGTATTCTGCAACTAATATGTATTTCTATCATACTCTTCTATGTAGGTACAGTTTCCTTCTAGAAGTAAAGTAAATGAAAATTTGTTATATTAATAAATTTTAGGATGAAAATTCTGTCTACTACTAGAAATCACTGTTTAGAACAGATTGCACTGTCACACATGGTATTCATTGAATTTAACTGCTTTTATAGAAGTGGGAAACCTGAAGGTCAACTGACTTGAAAAATCATCTATGCTATGAAGTAGCTTGGTCTCAGCCAAAGATGTTCAGGCAATGTCAACAATGTAATTAAAGTTTTAATACAGTAAATACAAACAAAGCAGTGGTATGAACAAAAATTTTATTTTTATTTTCCAATGGTGAAATGCTGCTCAGTGTGAAATTCACATTGAGTTATGAATGATGCACAACTATTGGGACTTCCCTAACTTATTTACATATGAGTCTTATTTTTTTGTACATGTAGTTTTGGCAGCCCTTGAATTCTTTAGAGAGAGAAAAAAAAAATTAGAAATACACATTTTAGTTTCAAAAGTGTGTACATTTTGTGAAACCATGATTGAGAGAAATTGATTAAATGGCTGAAAAATAATTCTTTTAGATACCAAATTGTAACCTGGGGTTCAGGTGCCAAGGTCCTGATTTTTGAAGAGATACATGATTATGAAATAACAGAACTATGTATCAGCCAAAAAATGTATTTCCATTATTAGCCTAAAAGTTAGTTTTCTTTTAAGAAAGGACAGTTTTGGAATAGGAAAATAGAATGGTACAGAGCATGTAAGAGAATGCAAAATTTCAAAATAATTTATTTAAATGCTTTATTATTCCCCCTTCCCATGTAGCTTTTTCTTTCACTTACCCTTTTTTTAAAGTTAGCCTGTATTCTTTCTTTCTAAATATGAAGCCTGTAAACCCCATGTTCTCAGGGAGCATAATCATCAAATATCCAACTTATACATAAGTTATGCAGATAAATAATGAGACACACATCCCGAAGCTACTAGCTGCTCTCTTATTAGATATCCAAAGAATCAGGCAGAGTTCTAAAATATATTGATACAGTAAAAAGTATCTTCAAAGTAAAATTCATCTTGAAATTTTAGTTTATATTTTATACTTATATCCCTTAATCTCTAGGGAACTCAGAAGAAATATTTTCTTAAGTTTTGGCATATATGCATTTTGCCAACCCTAATGTCTGGAGAGCGCAGATTGTGGCTTTTATTTATATTTAGGAATACTGCTGACCTGAATCCTCTTATAATCAGTGGGGTTTTTTGCATATATATTCGTCTGCTGAATCAGAGTATAAACAGCAAAGGATACAAAGTTTTCCTTTATTTCCTTCTGTTTGTATTTAGTACTGTAATAAGAAAATACTAGATAATCAAAACTCTTATCTGGCATCAGTAGATATTCTTGACTCGTTTCATGGCATCATAAGCAGATTTCTATATACAGTAGCTCAGCTGTGGTATTTCAGGTACTCATTCAGATATAAAAGAACAATTCTCTAGATGGTCGCAGTGTCCTATTTGATGCATTTTACTTTGAAATTTGCTTTAATTTTAAATTTATGTACTTAAAGAGTGTAAGGTAATACTTATCTCTAGTTTGATTTTTTTTTTTTAAAGACAAATAGTGAACTCCAGCATTTTGACTACTGGATGGATACACAGCCACAGCATTTCAAAAAGTGTTATCAAAGTTGTTTTTTAAGTTACATATGGAAAAAAAATAGAATCTCTATGACAGTTACTCTCAGTGTTTCATTAAAATGCAATTATCAAATAAAATGGTGCTATTACTATAAACCATAAGGTATTAACTAGGACTACTAAAAATGTAATGTACACATTAATTTTTATCCAATTTTTATTCTGTTTCTTATGATGTTGCTCCAACATTTCTCCTGCTCTTCGTGCTGAGGTAACTGGTGGTGTGACACCCAGCAGATCTGTTTTGTGGCTAATTTCCTCACTAGAAAAATGAGACTGGAAGGAATAAGATTATTTTTCCACATATGTGACTACAATAGCTGTAGTAACAAAATGTTATTTTACAGCTCATCCCCTATGATGGGAACTCCAGATACAGAAACTGTAAAAGCAGGAAGAGGTGTAAGGAAGTGAAACTTACTGCTTGATTCTTTATAGCTAGTGACTGTAAAAACTTGCTCCCAGGTCTGTGGCAGAAGACAAACCCAAACTGGATAAATGGGGATTTTATACTGATTAAATTGATAAATCTTACAAACAAAAATATACTACAGCCTTACTTTCTTATGAGAAAAGGAACACAATCCAGAAGTGTGCTGAATGCTTCTGTAATAGACTTGCAGAATTATGCCTGTTGTATATAAGATATCTGTAATATCAGCTATAAAACACCTGTGAATTTATTTGCTTCTATACATTATTAATCTGCTTGTGATCTTTTTTTTTTTTCCACTGGCCATACACTCTTTTAGAAACATGTAGATGAACATTTAGTCATGTACCTGCTGTCATTGTTCTGATGCTTTGCCCTTGCTTCTTTACAGAATGACATCTCACTTTGTAGCTAAATGATACAGCTACATGATACTGGAATGAAGAAGGCTAAGTTGAATATTTCTGTGACTAGGTAATAGAACAAAAATTTTATTACATCTTTAAAAATAAGTCATAGCATTTGCATTAGTCATCACCAAAAAAACCCTGTTATTAAACAATTTAGAATGCTTGCACAGAATATGAACTTATCTGAAGGGTCATTTAAAAGAAAGAGAACCTTCTCATTTTGTCTGATTTTACTTGCTTTCCCATTTGAATGGAGCTGAATTATTTCTTCTTTATACCAATAAACATAAGGATTAGCATGACACGCTTTTACTGCATGGACCAAACTACCTGGCTTCATACCTCACTGCTTAAACTAGTTTTAAATCAAGACAAAAAGTTTCCCTATGTATATATAAAACCAGAGTTCTTACTATTTTCTTAGGTATATACCATAGTCAAAGTGAATAGCTTTACTTCATGGGGGCAGGGAGGGAAGGGGAGAGGTTTATTAAGAACCAACCTGACTACACCAATTAAAGTTTATGAAAATGACAGTATATTTAAAAAAATCATTTGAGAATGGCTGAAAAAACCCAGAAAATTAAGCAAAGGCTGTGTTTTGTGAACCACAAAGCACTTAAAAGGGGCTAGAGCCCCTTCTATAGGCTTTATCATGTGAGCAATCTCATAAGGAGTCTTGTGTATTTATAAAATTTTTGAAGAACAACAAAATGGTGCTTTGTTGAAGTAGATCGTATCTACTTAAAACTGGATTTCTAAAACTGTGCACGTGTGACTGATTTTGCCAAATAGAATTGTAGCTGAAATACAGATTAAAAAAAAAATAAGAGGAAAGAGATAATAACTATGTGCAGTGTTAACATATAAAATGGTTAGATGAGGTTAGATTGCTGTGCAAACAGTCTCAGAGATTAGAGAAAACCCAGAGGAACAAAATACAAAGCAAGCATGCAAAAGATCTGGAACGCTGCAGATTCACAGACAGGTGCACATGTAAGTACAAAAACCCCAGTCTCTAAATACAAATTGATTCCATCAGGTTTACTATACAGTACTTTAGTAGTAACAGACAGTTGAAAACAGCTTTCACTTAAAAGCAAAATTAATTTTAGAGGGAAGGAAATGGTGAAGTCTCATCCTAGAGAACAGCAAGAGAGGTATTATATTAAGGAGCTAAATTTTTCTTTGGCATGGTAAAGGGGGAGAACTGAGTTTGCCAACCTATTTACATGAAGTTTCACCATCCTGTGGCCAGTGCAATGATGTTTTGCACAGTCTACTTCTTACATAAACTTTTTTGTTTGTTTCCGATATGCCTTCATATAAATGTTTTATTCATCATGTTGAATCTGTGTATACAACAAATAAGAATAAACAAACTGTACAATGCAGACAAACTCTTTGCATATATGTATGTAAATTTAGTAATACTGACCAACAGTTCTTTGACAAACACAACCTACAACATGCAGTTCATCCTTGCCATCCTCTTCCCATGCAACAGATGAGACAAGACAAAATTAAACGGAAAAAAAAAAGCACAAAGACACCTTTGCTATGTTTAGACAGAACATAGAAAAAAATTTACGATGTCTATTCATTGGATTAAACATACATATGAATTAGCCCACAGCAAAAAACCAAACAACAATAATTGAAAAAAAAATGCTGTATTTCCAGTATGCATTAACTCCTTACAGAAATTAAATCTGGCCTTAATTATAGCCTCCCAAACTGGTTCGCAAATCATAGTTACTCAGGATCAAAAGGTTAATGTTGAAAACAATTCTTATATAGGATCAGGCCATGAACCAGAACCTCCTTGCATGGCTCAGCTAGGTCTCCAGCCCTGTCTCTCCTCAGGCTCTTACACTGGGTTAGTAAAAAGACAGCTGGATGGAACATGAACTCATGTATTCCCTCCTCATGAATCAGGTGAGAGAGAATGTAGCCTTCAGCTGTATTATCTTACTTGAAATACTGTGAAGTGCTCCTCTTACAATTGTAGGAAGGCCTGGGGCCACCCCTGGGACCCAACTGCTAGCACAGCATCAAGGCTGCTGCCTCTCATGAGTCCTCCAGATGCAGAGCAAGCCCCCAGCTCACCATGTGAGTTGCTTTGGTTTTGTTCTGTTTTCTCAGGGATGGTGCACAAATCCCACTAGACCAGATGGGATGAGAAGGGCACACCAAAGTTTTTAATAAAGTGTTGTTTACCCCACGCACACATATTTAGTGCTAGCAGACAAGGGCACAGTCTAAGTCAAAGTTTCTTTGCATTTTTATCACAGTTTTAGACTAGGTTTGGTTTGGTTTTTTTCTCTCTGCATGGATAGAGGGCTTCATGCTTAACTCATTCCCTCCCTAGAAAGACCCAACATCAAGCATTAGCTTGCTGTTCTCACAGAACATATACAAAAGTCTGACCTACAGAAAAAAAAAAAAGTTTATCTAGAATTTAGCAGCTTTACAGTAGCCCCCTTGAAGAGTGCACTACATGTTTCTTATAAAAACAGAACACATTTGAAAACTATATGAGGAGTTCATTCAGACTGAATCAGTTGTTCAGCTGAGCAGACAGGGAGCTTGAAATAACCAGCAGCCTCTCTTAGGGACTTCAGCACAAAGATGTGATAAAACAAATTGCCAGAAATACGGTGCTAAAAAAGGAATGGATGGTTTCCTCTCTTTGTCTTTAAATATCAAGATAACAGCAAGAGGCCAAGAGAGCGTTGCCGCACAGTTTTCCAGACTGAGATACAGTTTGATCTTTGCTGCTGTTTCTGAGAAATAAATTCCTTCTTAAGCATACAGAGAGTGCCCATATTTTTAACCTTCTGAAAGCCTGTGACTAAGCGTGCAAAAACTTCAGTGGCACCTCTGTGGCAATCTCTAAATCTTCTCCCCCCACGCCCACCCCACCCTGCTCCATCCCTCGCAACATTGGCTTAATTGTTCACAAGTGACAAACTCAGAAGGACCGATGTTTCTGGTAATATGATCCAAGGCTTCAATTTTGTAATGTTTTTGATTTCTTCTAGATTTATGTAGGAGAAAGTACAGTATATAGAGATCAAGGCAAGGCACCTTCAATCTAGCAATTTGGTGGGCATGTTATCCTTGGAAGCTGGGTGGAGGTACATACTGGGATATCAGTGAAATACATAGGACCCGACTTTGCATGCTTAGCTAAAAGTAAAAATAAAGTTTTATAATATGTCCAGTTTTAAAATTTTTTCTTTAAACACCAGAAATATTAAACTATAATTTGTAACTACCCTTTGCATTGGTGCTGCAAAAAAGAACACAACAACATCCTTGCCCATGCTTTGCTAAGTAGGTGTGGAATTCAGCCAAAAATAACAATGGCATTAAGTTCAGTTCCTTAAAAACAGGAAAGGATTATATTTGAAATGGGTTTAGGTAGCGCAATTCTGATTAGTCTTACTTATTTTTTTTTATTGGTGGTGGTTGTTTTTCAAACAATGAAGGTTTAGTAGATGAAAAATGAGCCTTAATTCAGGCCTACAAGGCCTACAAAATTCTTTGGACCCACTTCCCCAAAAA
This sequence comes from Scytalopus superciliaris, assembly GCA_013400415.1. Lineage (NCBI taxonomy): Eukaryota > Metazoa > Chordata > Aves > Passeriformes > Rhinocryptidae > Scytalopus > Scytalopus superciliaris. The sequence continues at coordinate 104,432 of VXBX01001370.1, forward strand.
TGAGTGGGTCTTGCTCGCTGGGCAAGGCAAATGTTACCATTACCAGTAAGCCTGTGATATGTATAAAACACACACACAAAAAGAAACTATAGGGGGATGCCAAACACACGTTTCATAAAACTCCCCGTTGGTTGTGTTTGACACTCTTCCCTCCACTATAATACCAACCTCAGAAGCACAGTATCTTTTACTAAAGAGTATTCACATTTAATCAATATTTTAAGCCAGAGACAACAATCCTATTCTTTATAGATATAATTTGTAATAATAGATTTTTGAAGGCTTCCTGATTCCCTGATTGCTTTCAAAACTAAGCCACCGGCAACACTTAAGTTATAGAGAAACACAATCCCTGCAAAAGGTCACAAACAGTGGAGCGAGCAGCCTTATAAAAAAGGGAAGAAGAGAAATCCATAATAGCACAGGTTTACAGCATCTAACTAGAAATTACTTGATTATTTGTGTGCTACAAAATAGAACTTAAACACATGGATTTTGCTGAAAGTGGACTCAAAAAGGGATTATGGGCAATTGTCAGCAGGCAAGGTATCAAGTGTACTTGTGAAGTATGTCATTCACATGAAGTGTCACAGTCACAGAAAAGATATTAAAAAGGCATTCCAATATCTGGTAGGGCATTCCATGGTCTGAGTTTAGCTGGTTCATCCAGGTGTCTTCTTGTTGTGGGTGGAGCTACATGTTGAGATTTATCCACTTGCGACAACTCAGTTCAGAAACAGCAACGGGCAAGTCGGTGACTTGCTACAAGCTGATCCACAGACACTGCCGAGAGGAAGTCTGGCAAGGATAAATCGCTCAACTGTACTCGGGACTCAGTAAGTCACAACACCTGTGAGGATCTGGCTATGTCGTCTTGCTCTTGTTAACTGGTTTGCCGCCATTCATTATTGCAGATGCACTTGTGCTTTTACTTGGAGTTACCCCAGCCTTTGGCACTGTTTCTCCAATATCATGCAAGGATGGTTCTCGATACATGGCAACTGAGGGAATGAGAGAAGAGAAAGGGAGAAGCATTTTTAAGAATGTATCACATGTAAGAGTTCATCTCGAATAGCATTAATTATCTACAATAACTGATACTGTAATATGTTCCTCCTGTGTACCAGGGAAACTAGTTATTTTGACAGACACTTGTTTGGCATCACTGTGTGAGGTGCTTGACACTCCAAAATTCTCACTTCTTCTGCATCTCACTTAAAAACACAATAGGAAACTACATGCTTGCTTGTTTGATGGATACTATAGATTCTCGGGAATTAAAGACTGTTTGGTCTTTGCATAAGGCAGAAGCACAAAAGTGTACATGAATATACACATATGTATATGTATACACTCTTTAAACACTAAATAAACATGCAAGCTTTTAGAAGTAAAATATGATAAGACAGATTGTATTTTAAAAATACAGTTGTATAGACTTGTGTTCTTTTTTAGTCATATGTTGCAAGACTAGGCTAGGGTCCAGTTCTATAAAGTTATGTGTACATCAGTCTCAGATCTAAGAAACTTGGCCATGATCTCTTCAGGTGTGCCCTGAAGAAATGTCCAGGAGATGTGGAGAGTACACAGGAGGTTTGGCGTTTTTTATTCCCTCTTTCCAAAAACATATACAGTAGCCACTGATCTCCACTGAATGTAGAAGTGCAGAAAACTCCAGATTAAACTATTAACTGAATTCTTAGAGGAATTAAAAGTTTGCCCCTGGGCTTCAGTTCCTATCTAACCACCTCAAATCCTTTCAGGAAAATACATGTATTCAATTACACAGTTCCAGCATTAGGCTGCCTTAATGATTAATGCTCTTGGATAATTCAATTTCATTTTCCATGTCACTGAATCAGGTAATATTTCCACTTATACCTAACTGCAGTAGCATTTATTTATATCAGAGCAATGTTAAAAGAGATGTCAAAGCAGTCAAAGGAATTAATCATCACACTGATTTTGGGACTGGCTGTGTGTTGCTATAGAGAGCGCAATCCCTTCATCCCTTGGCTAATGAGAGTAGGAGGTTGGAGCAGCAAAGTACTGACCTTGATCTTCAATGGTGTGAAGTTTCACACTAAATATGAAGGGCCCCATAGCATCATTAACTAATCAAATACTTGTTCTAACATTTCCAGTGACATAATCTACATCCTTTTATGGCTTCTAAAAGACTGAAATTAAATATCTTCTTTAGAGTACATAAGGCTGGTTATGATCTGTGTCTTCAGAGCGTCCCATAAATGTGTTTAGGGCACTTTGCTGATTAATTAAAAGAGCTTGATGAAATAACACTGTGACCTACAAAATTATTAACTTGAACAACATGTGATGGAACTATAAAGTAAGAAATTATATAGCAGAGCTGTCATATTTGATGATTCGCATAGGCAATATAATTCAAGTTATTTCTAAGCATTGTCTAAGCTATTTTTATAGAGTCTCATCATCCAAACATTATTGAAAAAAAGTAACTTCTTTCTTAATCCACATTAATTTGCATTGCTTTTAAAAATGCAGTGCCTTTCTCTCCCTACAATTCTTACAATTTAATATAAAGGGATTGAGATATAAAGTATTAATATTGTTGAGAGCTCATAGAACTACTGTAAGCTTCCACAAGACAAGGAAAGCAAGAAGGCATCAACCTGAGTTCAAATATGAAGTTAGAACAATAGCTTATTCTGAGTCTTTCTTTATGATAAAATTAAATATTTAACAAACTGATCCTTTAATCCAAAATTTTTAGTTAAAATATCAAAAGACGTCGGACCGCTAACTAAAGCATTACTCAGATATGTGTTTTCAGATGTTAAGTAATCAGATCACTGTCAGAATGACTGAGGATATGTGTAACAGTAAGAATGAAATTTGGAGTTCCATCAGGACAAGAAGCAAAAGACAGCATAGGTTTATAAAGACCTGCAGAATACATAGAATAAGACAAAAGTTCCAAGATATAAATGAATGCATTTTTCAGAGACTGTGATGTCATTTTAGTGTGTAAGGTTACTATGACTGTTATTTGCTTCTATCTTGCTTTAAAGGCCAACTTCCACAAATTATGTACATTACACCAATTGGCAAAGTAATACAGCATGATGTATTTTATAAAGAGACTTTCATGTTTTGTATTAGAAAGCTTGTACTTTGAAATGCTGACATTTCATCCAATCCCTATAAAACTCCCAATTATCCTGCAATATCCATTATTTCATTCTGCTAATGAAAGGACTATTTTCTCAGTGCAAGACTCACAACAGCTTTTGCCCCTGCTAACAAAATATTTTAAAAGCACCACAATGCACTTCCACAAAAAAATTTCTTTTCTTGTAGAATGACCTCTTAATCCCTGGGAAAATGTTTTTACTTATGCCCTTTCTAGCATCACTGTGCTGAAGCACAAAACTGCTCCCTGAATCTTTGGGACTGTCATTGGGAATGGCCCTGTGTGAGGCACATTAAGAAAGGGCATTTTAGAAACCATTCCCTCTTGTGAGATTTATAGGAGGGTTTGCCAGCACTGTATGGAGCCTCACCTTCCAATGGCTTGGGTAGAAAATGAGCTGCTGGTTTTGTTTTCTTCACTCTGTTTCCTTTCATGACCTGCCCTTCTTTGTTCAGCCCCAAGAACCAGGCCCTCCCGGACTCCTGTTGTCTGTAGAGCATGGACGAGTAGATTACATAATAATTTTCAAAAACAGACTCCTTGAATTTGCACTCTGGTGTAAAAAGTTCCTGTGGGAGGAAAAATAAATGTTAAATGGTGTCTCTAAAGTGCAGCTTCTATTTTGTTAACTTACAAATACCTCTTGATAAGTTTAATATCTGACTTCTAATAAGGTTCTGCTTTGAGAACAGGGGTTCTATCTTCCTCTGGAAGACTTCCAAGTGCATTTATTTCACTTTCCATGGATGCCTCATGTTTTCCCATCTGTGCCACAGGGATAGTACATTTTCAAAGTAGAAAGGAAGCTACACAGGCATAAAACCACTTTTTAAAAAACAGGCATAATTATTATAGTGCTTATTTTTTTCTGATAGGATACCCTTATAAAGATTGAGAAAGTCTCCTAAAATAGCATTAATGAGATGACAGTTGTTCTAACATACTGAACACAGCAAACACCCGCTGCTTTACAACAACTTTTGATGCTCAAAATGTTGCTACCAATGTATTAAAGTATATATAATTCCCTGGAATCCACATGGCCTGAAACACCACAGGAAAATACAAATTTCTGGACAAAGTAACAGTAGTTGTCCTAAACTCTCTCTATAGGTTAATCTAAGCACAAACTTCTGCAGACCAGCAGCCAAGTATTAATTTAAATATAGTTATATATTTTAATAAGTAACTAACAAAATAAACAATATGAGCATACATTGAGATAGAGATTACCAAAATCCTTTGAAAAAACCCAGCAAGTTAATAAGCAAATACAAATACATTTAAAATATCACAAGAAAATAGGATTCTATGTGATGTGGTTTTCAGTCTGTGGGCCCATCTGCTGAAGCCTGTAGAAGAAATAAGACATAAAAGGAGGAGGTAGATATGGAAAAGGGGGAGGTAGCTCGCTAAGCTTTCAGAGCTCAAAGTTCTCAGCCCTGAATACACTTTTTATATTTATTTTAGTTATCTTTCTCAAGCAGTAAAAAAATGTGGAAGCATCGTATCTTTTCACTTCTCCATTTACAGTATTTTTTATCCATTTCTTTTTGCTCCTGGCCCCATGCAGTACTGAGTTAACACCCAGCAGGCAATGTGTTTTCAAGGTCTCTATGCCATCCCCAGCTGCCTATATATTGTAAGAATTTCACAGCTGTTTCTGTCACAGATTTACTTTCTGGAAATCAAAGTTCTTAAAGACATAGTTCCTCATACCAAAAAGCACAGATGAAAGACTTCTCTGAATCTGCGATAAATGTCAGTTAGTGCACAACCAAGTTCTTCTAATGTGATTGGGCACATAGCATTTGTATTGCCATGGCTTAAGTTACCACCTGTAAGCAAAGCTGTCTTTATGAACACCAGGCATACTCTTCACGTTCTCAGTTATGGTGCATCTTTGAACCTCAGATAAAAAGAATTAATGCATTTTATGCAGCAACAGACTAAAAGCAGTTGCTGGAGCAGCTGGGAAATAATTTGTGAGCTTGCCCTAAAATAGGTTGCTTTGTCTGTCTGAGCCAGTACACTTAGTGTCTATAGGTCACACTCATTTACAGGATACAAAAAATATTCTCTGATATGTGTAATGGGTATCGTTTTGCACTTCTTTATCCTCTATGTGCACAACTGCATACACATATATATACACACACACATGCATAAATACAAATATGGTCAGTAATAGAAGCACTGAATACTAAGGACAGGAAACACCTTAACTGCACCTTCTTTGCCACAGGGCTTTTTCTCTCTCTCTTCCAAGACTTTAAGACATCTGTTGTTTGTGTTACTCTTCTTTCTCCTCCACTGATTTCAAATCACAGTAGGGCTCAAGGAGATGAAAATAAAATCAGAAGGCAGGGTGGCATGCTAGAGGGAATGCCTGTTAAAACCTAGCACAAGCATTTACATGCGAGTCATGTTCCTCAGCTGTTGAAACAGCAGATGCTAATCAGGAAATGCCTACACAGCTCTCCTCATTACCTACTTCACTGAAAATGCTACCCTCTGTGTTCCCCACGAAGTTTTACTTCCTTGTAAAGCTCAATTACCATAAACACTACTTCTTAGCCAATACTCACATTTTTTTTGCTATAAACAAAAGATGTTTGTTGTTCCATGTTCCTCCATACTAGAGGTGGTTGTCTGCCTCTATACACTATTTGTGTGTTTTCCTTAACAATATCCATTACCATATTTAAACAAGATTCCTCCAAATAATATGCCTTCTCTGAATCAAACCCTACTCTTTCCTCTTCTTGGCATGTGCCATATGGTTCTGACTGTGCAGCACACGAAATGGTAGGTATTTACTTTACCAAGTGAAAAAAAATGGATTATTGTCAACACAAGTACTTGGCTACTCCTGGACAAACTGACATCATTACTATTATGTAGTTATGAAAAGCACAGTAATAGTTTGATAATTTTTTTTTTTTTTAAACCTACAAGGAAGAGTCAAACCCAAATACTGTACTCTGCCTAAAAATACTGTAGCTATCCAACTCTAGACATCTGGGTAGTGTCACAGCTTTGGACAGGGTTTGCATTCATCTGGTATATTAGGATGCAATTCTGCCTGGGTTAAACTCTCAGTCAAAAAGTCCCTTAAATATATGTTGCTTTAAAGTAAACTAATAATTCCACTGATGTGGGGACTATTCATGATTGAAAATTAGGCACCTGACAATTACTATACTGAAACTGCAGCCATCAGTTCCTCTGAGGAAAGAGTTAGTCAGGAGACTTCTGGAATGGCCACGTTTCCTGGGGCTCAGGTAGAAACTGAATATTTCTAAGTTAAAAGTGATGTCTAAAATTTTGCCATCTTAGCTGGTTGAAGAGCTATAAGCATCTATACTTTCTTCAGTAAAGTAGCCACAACACCTAATATATTGTTTTTGCATGTACCTAGGAAAATCTAGATCTGTATACCTAAGACTCAACCCAGTAAGAATGCTCAGAAAATTACTGATGTGCTAACAGCACCAACCTAAAAAACATCCACAAGGCAACTTTATTCAAATCCACTTCTGGAGGGAAAAGCAGTACAATGACATTTTTTAAGGGAAACTCAATGGTGAGGGCACTCCCCTAGGCTGTCTGCCTATCTGCATTCAACTCGAAGGAATCCAAATCTGCATCTGGCTGACATGAATAATTTAGATCTTCCCTACAAGAATGACTTTTTGGGGTTTGATCCCAGGACATTTTGTATTAGGAAGTGATATGATCTGCAAACAAGAACTTGTGTTCAGGATTTCTCTTCCAAGGTCAATGCCTGGATTTGACTTGCAGTTCTATATAAAAAGTGGTTTTATCCTGTCAAAGCAACATTAGAAAAATAAAGTGTATATCAGCTGCCAATTTCGAAAACCCCAGGAACAGGTTTTGGCAGTGAACTGCAATCTGATACAGTTCCCTGGGTCCTGGAGAAGTGAAGGATGTATGAAACTGCATCATGCTGAGAAGGATTTTCACTAGGATGTTTTTGCTAGATTTTCACTTGGATATTTTTGCCAGATTCTCTCAAGGGTTGAAGTCTGAAATGATGAAGGTAGGCCTCCATGCTAATCAATAATATGGCACAGTAACAAATGAGTATATTTCAGAATCAAAGTACAGAAAACTTTATTGTCCCACAATTCATTGAGTAATTGAAAATATTTGAATGGGTTATCAGTGTAACTTCCAACTGCTGGGACGTCACAATTTAGTGTGTTGCATTTAGCTAGCTTTAGTGAAGTTACACATAGCCATTTGTATCCATGGTCTTTCACAATTAAAATAAGCCTCACAAAGCACAGTGTTTTTCTACTACAGCTCTCAGAAAGAAGAAATATGCTGTGAATTGCAGAGTTGCAAAGTAAAAGCTAACATGATAACACAGCTAGCCAAAATAGCTTCTAGATGTTGCTTAAAAATTACATGGACATCTGCAATTTTAAATTATGTTTCTGTTCAGTAAGTCAGTCAATAATGATCTGTCAGAAGTAAACTTCCACTGCACATCATGAGGGACAGTGTAAGACCATGGCCCTACAATGGCCAGCTGTTTCAACAAGAGCTTCAACAAAAGTTTTCTACCCTCTAAGCTTGAACGTTTGAGCCTCTTTAGATTTGTGTTATATTCTGAAATATAGGACAGAGGGGTATCATTCTAGGTACAGCACACAGAAGTGACAGAACTAGCAGACATCTTCTTGAACTGTAGCCAGCAACAAACAAGAAGGCAGCAGACTCCCCTGGAGATGGGCACAACAAGATTTGTTCATCACATCAGGCAGTAAAAGGCTGGCTGCAGGCTAAACTACCTGCAGTTTCTCCTTGGTGCCATGCAGAAAACACAATTGCAAACCAAACTCAAAGACTTTGCCAGGTGTGGAAAAGCCAGTCTAATCAAGCACTGTAAAAAAACCCTGATACTATTTGTTATTTGCACTTAGAAGTCCAGGTTATGAACCAGGACCACAGTGCTTTTGAAGTACTGACAGAGTGGAATCTGCCTGTTGTGAACACCTCACAATTCAAAAACCCAAAACATCCAATCAATGATAGTAGCTGGTTATCAAACATTTTTTGTAGAAATGACAAAGAATTCTTAAGGAAGGACTGGAGAAAGGGCAACATAAGGTTTGTGGAGGCTTATGGGAAATTTCTGCAGGAGAAAAGCAGAATAGAGTCAGCACAAAAGTGTTTTGAGGATTAGAGGTTAGCAACACAGGAATAAAAAGAATGAAGTGACATTTTAATAGTGGATAAAAGGTTGGAAATTACTCATGCAGAAGGGGCCTAAAATTGAAAAGACACAGTCTTTGATGAGGAAAAGGCACTCAGAGGAATAATACAGTTAAAATAATGAAGGTGGGAAATGCAACTTAGGGCAGACTTCTGAATGGAGACTCTGGGCCTATGTGTTTCTCAGTGCAGGAGGGGAGATGCTGCAGTAATCAAGCTGTGAAATGAGGAGATCCCAGAAAACAGCTGTAGTGCAGTGCAAGGGCAAAAGATTTGGTCATACACATATTTGTGCAGCAAAATCTGTAAGATCTCAAGGCTTCTCCTGCACTTGAGACCTGGAACGCACCTAAATTGATAACTCCCTGACTTGCTGCAGATTGAATTAGGTGAGTTAGACTACCTTCTTAGAGTCTACTTCTTTGACAAATGCTGGTGTAAGAAAACAAAACATTTACTTAAGATTTCCCATCCATAGCACCAAATTTTTCCAACACTTAAGCTGACCATAAGTCTGCAGTTCAAAATAATCTTGTGCATGAGTTCCTCTTCAAATGGCAGAAAACACAGATTAACAAGAAATTTATATTATATTTCATGTATGTTCAGAAGACATTTAGTGGATCTGGGCCTAAAAGCCTCCTAATAAAAGCATAAATTTTAAACATAAAACCAAGCAAAGTTGGCAGAATTTTCTGTGTGCAAACTGCCCACGTAAGATAATGAGGAACACAAGACTTTAGTTACCACTACAAACTTTGCAGTCACTTTACTAACAAAGCTTCAAAATAAACAGCAGCAATAGCTGAACTTGGCAATCCCCCAGATGCCACATGAAAGCAGCAAACACTCAGAACCCCTTTCACACACTTTCCAGCATCTTCTGACAGAAAATTTCCTTAATAGATTGCAATAGTCAGAGTACATCATTAATGGCTCTTCTAAGCTAATGTTTTTTCTGTCCTCTGAAAGATTGCTAAATATGTGGACTTAAAAAAAAAAAAAAGAAAAAGAAAATTAAAAAAATAGAACTTGATATCATGCAGGTAAAACCCATGGATGATTCTTGCTGGTTAAAGAATCACTGAGAGTGCAGTAAAGATGTTAGCAAGTAAAAGCAAAACTTTTAGCTACAACCCCTGTCTCTCATTTTTAACTTTTTTTAAGACTTGAACATGAGAATACCTCTGCTTGTAAAAAACAAAACTCAAATTTTGACTAAATTTAGGCAAAATTCCCTGCAAATCAATGCTATTGCAAATATTAGCACTTACTTTATTGGGATTCTAATTAGCGAGGATATAAACTGTAATATTGATCATGTAGCAATTCTTTTAATCATTTGCATTCATAAGCACCTCAAATAAGGTCATGAATAAAAGCCACATAGAATATATAAAGACTAACAAAAATTAGCTTGAACAGATAGATACCTCTGTGTTTCAGAGGGTCACAGAATCACATCATAATAATTATAGTTGGAGGGGACCTCTGAAGATCATCTAATCCAACACCCCATACTAAATATAGCCTGAATGTGGCTTGTGTCCAGATTGGAATCATAGAAACATTAAAGTTGGCAAAGGCCTCCAAGATCATCAAGTCCAATCTTTGACCTAACACGACCTTGTCAACTAAACCATAGCATTAAGTACCACATCAAGTCATTTCCTGAACAAGAGTAGTGACTGCAGGGATGGTGACTCCACCACTTTCCTGGGCAGCCTGTTCCCATGCTTAACCTTTGTGTGAAGAAATTCATTCTGATGTCCAAACTGAACTTCACCTGGCACAGCTTGAGGCCATTTCCTCTTGTCCTGTCCCTGGTTGCCTGGGAGAAGACGTAGTTGTAGACAGCGATAAGGCCAAACCAGAACATAAAGCAATTTGGATTACGAAAAGTTCCTTGTTTCATAACAGAAAGGTTGCTTTGATTACAAGTAGAAGATATGGCCATATTTCACTACAATTTATTAAAGGCAATAATACTTTGTGTGGAAGGCAGAGCACATGCTTATCACTTGCATAAACTTACCATTTGCAATACTGAACAATGAGGTCAGATAAAAGCATATTTTAAACAACAACTTAGAGAATGATCCCCAATTGGTACTTAAATGCTCTATCCAGGAGAAGTCTTCTATATTTCTCTCTCCTACTACACAGAAGCAAGTATTATGATACAAGCAGTGCCCAGGTATTTATCTTCTTTTGATCACTACCTACAATTCAGAGTCATCAACTCAGTGGGACATGGATATAATAGAACAAATTTTCCTTGATATAAACATTTATGATCTATGTTATTTAAAGTTGTACCATTTGACTCAAAAAAAAAAAAAAAGAACTAATGTTTGTGAAATGCATCCAATCATAAATATCTGAAACGTAACCCTCACATTAGGAGTGAGTGAGCAGAGGTTGTTTAAACTCAAGGGAAGGTTTGGAGGGAAGGAAGCAGCCTGGAAAAAGTTACTAATTTTCAAAACTGTCTTTATGGCACGTGTGTCAAAACTAGAATACTTCACCAAATGCTCAAGAGAAGAACCACTAAAGAATGTTGCCTCACCTAAATAAAAGAAGCAAAATTAATTTTAGAAATATCAAGAAGCCAAATTTTTAACCATGGGCTGCAGCACACCAACAGCCATCACACATTATAGCGTATGGTCAAGTATAGTATCCTTACAGACATATAAAGGAGAGTGAAGCAAATTTCTGCTTCAGTTCAACTCTGAACTTTCAGAGAAATGTGTAATTTTTGGCTTGAGTACATCTTTGGCTTTAAAAGAAATGCAGCCAGAATCCTTTTTTCACTAAAATGAGATATTCATTCTCCAAGAGCATGATCTCCTCCCCACCTAATCCTCAGCATCTAGCTTTCCTTAAGATTCAAATTTGCAGTAAAAATCTGCTTTCAGGCTTCAGCTTAAACAACAACTATAACTTCTGACACAGCTATTAACACAGAATGACATCTTTTTTCTCCTGTACGGCATCTATGATTAAAGAAATCCAGTATCAATAAGAAAGGCAGATGCCCCAAGGCATGAGTAAGAGAAATTGCATACTTCGTAGGGAGTATTTTTTGCCAGTACTGTTATGAGAGGTTTTGGAGACAAGCACAGGTAAACCAGCTTGCTTTTGATGGTCATTTGCACTGAGAACAGTCATAATTCAGCGGTTTGTAGAAAGCAGCAGGTTCTCAACTAGAAAAGGTCAGTGCCAAGGGAAAAATGGGACCGCGCTAAATTAAGAGACTAAAAGGAAGGATTTAACAACATTGCTGTTGAAACAAACCATGAGGGGCTGGGGAAGAAATTCTCATGTGGTTGCCCATCAATCCACCATTCTGTCTATGGATGAATAATGCAGGAGGCATAGAGAGTATATTCAGTCATAGACCAAACCTTTCCAAATGACAGTGGAATTTTTTTAAATAAGTTTATCCAGACACTTACAGTCATTACTGTAGACAACCTTCTGCAATCCAAATGCCTCAAATAAAACAAACTATAAAAGAAAAGAGCAAAGTTGTTATTTAAATGATCAAGTACCCAAAAAGAACCCAGGAGGATGGCTTTTTCTAATTGTTTACCACTATTGAAATTTCCGCTCCCCTCCAATACACTGAAATATTGGATAAAGAAAACTGATTACATTTGTTGCCACTATTATTTGAAGTCAGATGGGACAGTATATTTTCATATATATGGTGCTTTTGCAGACGTCCCTGAGTATGATAGTATGACATATACATAACTATGTACAAAAGCAAAAGTAAACACAAATAGATGCAAATTCAAAGGTATTTTGTAAGGTATACTTTAGGCTCTTTCAGTTCTACATGTTCCTTCCAAAAGATGTGCAAATTTATGAAAGTTTTAAATGGGTGTCATTTACAAGCTGAGAAGCTAGAAAAAGTTGCAAGAACATTCAAGTTATAAGTGGCCTACTTTAGTGTACTCTTTTCTATTTCTTTTTTCTTTACAGTTGTGGGCTTGTTTTTCTGCTTGCAGTCTTTTTTTATGACCTGTCAGTGCATGAATTATACTGTCTAAAAATCAACTATTATAAAAGACTGGGGCTGGAATAAATATAAGTCAGGAGGGTAGGTCAACTATATGAACCTCTTGCTAATGTACCTTTCTCAGCCTTTTGCTGTTTTACACTGGGTGTTCATAAGAAGAACATGAAAGGTAAGTTCAGAGAAACCTCAGTCTGATGAGACTTGTGTAAGACAAAACTATTCTGTGATGAATGTAACCAGTTCCCTGAGAAAATGCACTAGCTAAGTCTTCTCTTAGCTTCATGACTCAATATAAGCTGAGTTGACCACTGGAAGGTATGAAGCAAAGAGAACAGAGACAGCTTTCAAATGTTTGTTACTTAACTGTTTTTATACATCAAGTATGCATTTTAGGAGAAACAGCAGTTTCTTGTGTCTTTCACTGTGCATCTTCTTCCCCATCTCGTCCTTCCACTGTAAATATCAATAGGCTTTCCCCATTTCCTTCCAAAGCAGCTTTCACATATGAAGACAAAGGGCTCTAGATCCATTCTCTGTACTCCTTCCTTCATTTTCAATGAAAAGACAGAAAATGATGGACATCAAATCTGAAAGAGCTAAAACCTGACAGGCTGACAGGCTCTTAAATATTCTGTACTGTTTCCTGGTTTATGCATTTTCATTCTTTCACAGAGATGGATGCCTATAGCACAGTTTCACTTAAACATGAAAAGTCAGTGCACACAGTATGGGACATCCAACAGAGTGCTGCCCGTCACATAATATCTGTCCAGAAAAGAACACAAGAGCACAGTTGCCTGTTCTGCAATTAATAAATGCAGGCAAAAATCGTAAAATTCTTGCTAGTATGTTATACATATGTATCTCATGCAAATAGCAATGTTCACAAAACCCCCTGAACAAACAAACAAAAAAACCCCAACATATTTTCACTTAATATATTTCAGTTCATCCAGAGATCTAAAAATATGTTCCTGTTATTTTCATACATCTACATAGCTGTTACTTCAAGTATCCATTATCAGAAGAAACTGAAAGTACAGAGACTCACAGCCAAACATTCAAAAGCTGTATAGTGAATCAATGCAAAAGACAAAAAGAAAATCCATTCAGTCTCCTGTTTCAACTAAACAATAAATGGGAAATAAAATCTTAGCCACTAAGAGGTATTTTTATTTTGGAATGGCATCACACCACTAACCAGTCAGAAATGGTGAAAGGAAAAAAGTCAGACACTTTTGTGAATATCTCCGTATGTTAAACCCCCAGAAACTTAATGTATGCCATTACAAAGGAGATTATTACATGCAACTCTAACCCACTCAGCAGTGATGCTTGTTTTCCTTATGGATGGATAACAGCAAGCTGGTTATAGCTACATCCTGATGTTCAGATAAAAGCCCTCTTTTAGCAACAAACTTATACATGTTGATTGTGAACAATGTGAATATAGAAGCCTAGCAAAACCCATAAAGGTAAAAAATCAGAGTGGTAGCAAAGGATTACAGCTTTTTATTTGTCTCTGTTACAGTAGGCATTGCAGAACTGAGAAAATATTTGGAAGTAGTTTTACCAAGTAGTGTTCATAACAACAGTAAAAAAACTAAGATTTTTGTCCAGACTGCTGGCACCTGAGTTATAATCAATGCCACTACTTGCTCAAGGTGCTAGAAATCTGACAATTTCCCACAAAATCAGTAGTCTCAAGCCTCTACTTAACTGATTGTCTGTTCTAGGATATTCCTACAGCTGTCCTGAGAAAGTCAAAACTTAGTGCTGCTGGATACAACATATTGATCCTAGAGCAGCTTCAAGCTATCCATGAACAGTCCTGATGAATACTGAAATGAAAATATCCAACTGTGAACCCATCTAATCTGCACCTGAGGAATGCAGACTGTAAAACATAAGATTTTGAAAGAGGCTCGCTGTTGTGAGCATGTTTCCAAGAAAGCAATGAGGTTTTACTGAAGATTATGGTTGCTTTTATGGCTGCTTGGAAGTGAATTTACATCAACTATGTTCCTGAGAAATGCAGGTTCTTCCTCTTTGTCACCATGGCAATAAAAATTCATTATCTATAGACTTGAGTGACTAATTGCAAAGATAAACTGAGCTAGAATACATATATTACTATTGAATTGTGCATTAAAACAATTGGAGGAAGAGGGTCAAAACCATAGGCTATTCTAAATAGAAAGGTGATCCATAATTTGCTTTCAACTGGCAAAGGAGACATAATCAATAGACATATTAAGGTGTTCCCTGCCACATCATCTGTAAGAAGGAGAAGCAAACTGCTGAATGCCAGGAAAAGGCTGTTTTAAGGTCTTACAAACCTCCTATCGATTTCTAAAGCAAAAAGCATGAAAGTGAAAATATTGAGTACCTCTATTTCCAAGTTTGTTGGAAACACAATTCTTCACTGGTTCACCAAAGCTCAGAACAGCTTTTTATATCTTCCTTTCACAAGAAGGGTGTGCATCAAGCCATACTCCACACAAATGCTGGACTTAAGACATAATTCAGAAGAGCTGGAAACAGGATGAACTTCAGCCAGTGAGTTGGTTATCCCCAGCTGATGCCTGGTGGTGCCTCTGAAGTTATCCTGATCTCAGTTGCTTTTTCAGAGAGCAATTACTTTACCTGTGAGTTATGAGCACTAATTGTTCACCTGGCTCTCTAGACACTGATGATCCTTGATAACTCACATAACTTTCCTATTAAACTGGTTTTTTCTTCACTTATAATTAACACGAAGAACTTTGGGATTGTCACTATATTAAAATGCCTGTTTTCTCCATATCCTGTGCTCAAGATTGTGCCTATGCTGAGGTGTTATTTCTTGTGGCTGGAATGTCCTCCTCATCCTTCATGCTCACCTGCTGGCTCCAGCTCTGGCCAAGGGCATTTGCCCCAGCAGGGAAGTTCAGGCAAGAGGATGCACACACTCACTCATACTCACATCCTCTCACACTACAAAATTAATTCCAAACTTCAGCCTTGTGGCCAAAGGCAATGGAGATATCTCCCTAAGATTATATGCCCATTTCACCAAAATTTTTGTACTTGATTTTCAGAAGATATCCTGTCATTCCTCCCCACTGGTTCTTTTATATTCTTTGGTTTTTTGTTAATATGCATTTTACATGGCTGTCTTTTTTTCTGTATGTGTCCACATCTCACAGACATTAAGAAAATTCACCAAAGCAAAACAAAGCAAAAAAACCCCAAAACAATAATAATAGACATATGAAGTCTGTTATTTTGAGTGAAGCTTGGAATGGAAAAAAATACTAGCAAGGTAAAGAAAAATGTGTCCCACCACTAGACCATGTTTTAATTCCTCTAGAGCAAAGTTCCTTGTAATCACTTGTCCTAAAAACACAAACTAATTCATTGACTGCTGTCACATAGTCAAGCACTGGCCACATTTTTGTAAGATTTTGCTTCCTTGCATACAAGATTGTGGTTTTTTTTTTTTTTTTTTTTTTTTTTTTTTTTTTTTTTTTTTTTTTTGTTTTTTGTTTTTCTTTTCAACTTTTAGTATTTGCTGTTGTACATTCCATTTTCTTGTTCATTTCCTTCACGTCTTTCAAGGACCTTTAAAGCTATATTCTTTCTTTCTCCCACAACAATCAAACCATCAGCATATTAAAATGTTGCTACAGGCCATATGAACTCCTTTGTTCTGAGAATGTCACAGTGATTGCACACCTATTTCCATACTCACATATGCTAAGAAATTTAAGATTTACCTTGACCTTAAACTAATAACAAATAGGGTGAAATACTGACTTCCTGCATATACTTTCATCTTTTGAGCTATAAACACACAATTGGTTTATCCTCAGCTTTATCTGGATTTCCAATTTCTCCCACAATGTCCCAAAGGCATTGCATGACATGAACTCATAAAATCTATCAAAATTACATAAATGTTCTATTGAGTCAGCTCACTAAGTTCTTAAAATTAAGCAAAAATGCAGATGAAGGACCAGTGTTTAGACTTAAACTCTTGTTCCATTTGTTTACATTTCTCTCAGCTTCTACCTTTTACATTGGTCCAGATAGATACAAGCAGTCCCATGTAAGCATAAGAGCCTGTTTTTCAATACTTATCCCAACTGAATTTGGTCCCCATATAGAATCAGAGATGAACATGTTCTTTTTTTCCCTGAAAATTCCTTTTGTATAGTCAACAGATTTTTTTTTCCCCTTGTTGTTCCTAATTCCTTACAAAACATGCTTTTTAAGATATATGAGGTTCACTGAAGAGGCAAGCAAATATGACCTCTCGCCTGGGACTTGAGCATTTGGTTTGACTCAATGCATGTCAGGGCTGATCCCACTGGTGCTAACTCACCGGGGCCCAGAGGGACTGCTGGGCTGCCACATCTCTAGCCATGCCCTCTGCCACACTGGCACACTCCTTACAACAAGGGACAAGCCTGTAGAAGTGGCTCTTACTGCTGCCACTATAATAATAATAATGTTAAATGAGTAACACGCATTTTGTGTCCATGATCTACAAGGGCCAGGGTGAGGATGGAACACAGACACATTCTAAAATACATAAAAACAATTCATTATAGAAGAACAATTGAAAGAGTGGACATAGAAAGGGAGCCTTGGCTACAAAAAAATTAAAGATTTCCCCAGCTATATTTTGTGCTATGCTGCCTTGTTTTCTTTTGGGTTTTTTAGCTGTGAGTTTAACCTACCATCTGTGGTATTTCCTCAGGACTTTGTTCATGCCACTTCCATTCCTTTGCAAAGACTTTAGAGAGCTACTGAAAAAAAACCACTGAATTTAGGGACTGTTACCTACAATTATTCTGTTCAAATACTTGTTTTCTATAATGGGTAGAGAGTAGAATGTGGGAAAATAACACTGAGAAGACCAAGTCTACTCATAGAGGGTTGGAACTAATGTATTTCATGCATCAAAGTTGAGATTACAGTCATTATAGGAGAAATCAACCAACAGAACCTGCAATTAAGTGTCTAAAATTTACAGTAGGTGGCACCTTCTCTTCTTATGACTCTTTACTTTGCCTGCCAGATTTTTCCAATCATGCTTTTGATCTAACTAAAAGCAAATGAAGAGAAGAAGGAAAAAAAAAAACAAAACAAAAGACAAACAAAAAAAACCACCCAAAACCAAAAAAACCAAACAACCACCAAACTCAAATATCTTTCTACTGTGTAATTTACAATCTTTTAGTACAGATATATCACTTGGCTAATCCAGGGTTATCCAGCTGCAAAAAAGATATCTTTTACATGTTAACTAAATAACAATCCTCCATCAGACCTACTAACACTTAAAACAAAATGGGAGCAGAAATCGTGTTGTTTTTTTTAATAAACAATCACACAGATAGTTAATATTAAGTAAGAAATTAACGTTTCTTTTAAAATCCATATTTAAATAGAGATTGGTTTGTGGTGCAGTTTGTCTGGATCCCTGACAATGTAACATCTCTTCAGCATTTAGTGCCCAGTCATCTTTAGTGAAACATCACCTTGCATATTCAGTATGTCACCAATCATTCAGAGGTGTCAGTGGAAAGCACCAAGGTATTTAGGAAATCTCTGGGCGTGAAACAGGCTGCCAGTAACAGCCTATGGCATTCCAAATGAGACTGCTAAGAAAAAAAACCCTCTTCTTCAGGATGTGCACTGATACGATGCTCTGTCAGTGATTAAGAGATGAATGCTGTTGCTGGGAGCTGCCTCTGCAGTCGTGCTTACAGGTGTGTCACCTCTGCTGCTTCTGGAAAGCCATCAGCCTGGAAATTGAACTTTTCCATGGAAAAAAGCAGCAACTAAAAAATGCTGCCAGTAAACGTAAACTCAGAGGCATTGAATATACCTGCCTACACCCGTCACTAATTTCAGCGAATAAACTTATCTACTTGCATGAGTTCAATAATCAGAAAAGAGGGAGTCACCATGAATAGCAGTCACAGTTTCTGCTGAGGCACTCAGTCCCCCGCAGCAACAAGAAGATGCTGTTTACATTCTGTGTCATTTACATCAATAACAAAACTGGTATTTCACAAAAAGACAAACAGAAAACTTTTTTTTCATTTTTGTTTCTATCAAGCTTTGTGTTGTCAAAGATCTGTACTAGTGATTCCACCCACCATTGTCAGCAAACAGAATAACAGATCCATAGAATGGTTTCGATTGTAAGGGACTTTAAAGAACAAGTAGCTCCAACCACCCCAGCACAGGCAGGGAAACTTCCATTAGGCTGGTTGTCTCCAAGCCCCATCCAACCTGATCTTGAACACATCCAGGAGAGGGGCATCCATGGCTTCTCTGGGCAATGTTTCAGCACCATCACAGTAAAGAATTTCTTCTGAATATCTGATCTAAATATACCTCTTTTTCAGTTCAAATAAATAGGTTGGAAAAAGGCCTTTGGAGTACATCTAAGAAAACCTGGCAAATTGAGATTACAGCCAGCATTCTGAAAAGTGGTCTCTGATTTTGAGGTTATTGTTTTAGCAGCCAGCATCTGGAGGCCAGATGTTCAGCTGTGCAGTGCTGGGCAGCCTCTGCTCCACTCTCAGAAGCTCTGGTCCTTCTGAAAATCAGGCTAGAATTTTGGTTCCCCAAATACACAACTGTGGAGATCTGCTCATAAACAATTTTCCCTAAACTCACAAAATCTGTCCCAGTTTTCAATCCAGATAAAATGCTCTGCTTGCCAATATTAGGTTTCTTCTGGAAGTTCCAGGGATGGGCAGGGGCCTTTTTACCACAGGTTGTCACTGTTATCTCTATGCTGTCCTGTCTATACCTGCTGCACAACACTCAACAACGAGGTAGATACCTTTCTGTCTAACTTAAAACCAGCCCACATATAAACACAAATACAACCCAGTGCTGTGGTTGCAAATCAATACTCAAACCTATTCAGTGTGAGGGTGAGTAGATTTTCTGTTGGTGTTTCATCACTGTAAGTGTGTAAGAAAAACAAAATCCACTAAATGAGTTTGGAGGGAAAAAAAGAAAAAGCCAGGAGAACATATAGGAAATTAGAAAAGAGAAGTAGAAATTGTCCAAACTTAGTTTGGGAAGACATGGACAAATAGGAGGAGTGGACATGGGGAGAAGTTGCGTATTAAGATAGAGAAAAAGTAGTACAGAAGTTCAGAGGTTCAGTCACATGAATCGAAAGCAACATTCATATGTGCTGAGAAACTGTGGGTAAATGCACAGGCACAAAAATATTGCTTACAGAAACCTCTGCCCCCATATATCCAGTGAAGTGCTAGAGTTTGTTTGCAGAGCTTCTTATAAATTTTATCACTGCAGAATGGCATTTGCATAATTGAAAAAGTACCTGGTATCAGCTAAACATATAGGACAGCTGGGCCTGAGAACACCCTGATACTCAAGTCTGGACATACGGAGGCTGTACCTCATTTCTTCTGCAGGATGGGAATACTTTAGGTGCCAAATCTTCCTGACACTCCTCCCTTTTTAAAAATCATTCACCCTGCATGTTCTGGGGGATGCCAGCAGAGACACTGATAGATGGAAAGACAAGCAGATAATATAAATCTTCCCTCTTCCCAAGCTGTAGACCTTTGAATCTATGCAGGACACTTATCTGGATGTGGGAAGTGAAAAGGTATGTTCACAGGACACCTAAGTTGCCACAGGTTTCAGCCTGACATTGTAAAAAGAGGTAGAATTCTGTATAAACCCCTTCGTCAGAACTCTGAAGTGAGCAGGGCATTTGCTCATGGTGATATCCAGGGGCCTACCATCCACCCCCTGCCCCAGCCAACCAATTCGTGTTAGCAAAGCTTTTTTAGAAATTGGAATAAATGGAGTCATGCTTACAAAGAAAAGGGGGGAAAAAAACCCTCTGCTTTATTTTTCTAACCTATCACTGCCTCAGAATGCCATTGCAGGTATTTCATTATTTGCTCTTATCAATAATAACAAAGTGGTGCAATATTCAAAAAACAAAATTCTCCCTTCTCTACCCACACAGTATCTGTTTCTTGACTGACACTACTCAGGCTCATGACTTGTTACAACATATGCAATCTGCATACCTTTTATCAAAAAGTTATTTGCTACCTCTGCTTGTGTATCTATTAGACATTGACTCAAATCTCATCTACACTGGGTTACAAAGTAGACGCAAAATTCTGAAATACTACATTCACAGAAAATTGATATAAAAATACTCAGGATCCTGACTGGGAGGTAAGAATTAACAGTTTAATTACTTGAGTGTCTGATAAAAGTATACTTGCTGAGTTATTCTCTTTGGTTAAATGCTAAATTTAACATTGAGATTAAAGGAAGAATTATGCAGCTACCCCTGGCCAGAGATTTCACCAAGTACCAACCAGTAAATACATAACATTTCTCACTGGGTATTCACATCAGTGCTATTCCATGCCCACCATCACCTAAAAATGATGGCCAACATGTAAAGTGAGCTTCAAGGGCCCTTAATTAAAGCCCTGAGTTTAGGATAAACAGATCACACCATGAGGACACTACTGGGATGTCATTAGAGGCAATTTCTTCAGGACTAAGCTGGCTCCTGCTGGGAATACATGTGCCTGGCATGCGGGAAGCAGGGAGCTGGTACTGGGGCAGGGAGCAGCATCTTTCCCTGGGACCTGCCCAGGGGGTGCACAGCCAGACCACAGATTTTGGGGTCTGCTTGGAATGGGCCACAGGGAATGGCAGTGATAAACTGGGACCTGAGCCTCCCAGACAAGGAACTGAGCCATGGTGGATGTTCAACATCGTTTCCTTTTGGATTCTTACAGGAAAGCCCACCAGTCATGGTGGGAGGGAGAAGGACTCCTCTCTGGGTCATGGCTCAGTTTATGAATATTGAAAGAGGCTCTCTCTCCCTTCACTGAAACTCAACAGATACAAGACTTTCATTATCTTGGCCATTTCTTTATTATACTTTTATTAGATTTCACTTCTAAAATCATGTCCTCAAGGAAGTTAAGTTTTACATCTTTTTAAATTACGGGAGCATTTTTACTCATATGTCACTGCTTGTTTAGTTCTCAGGATAAAGACTTTCTTTAGATATCACCACATTTAAAAATAAATAAATTACCACTTGTATTTCATGAAACATATTCCTCTTTCCTTGTAATTCACCACTTCAAAAGGAAAACAGTAGTAGTAAAAGAAAAAAAAAGGGGGAAATAATTCTTTAATAACATCCTGGTTTACATCCTTTTAAAAGCAAAGCTAAACACTGTGCAAAAATGATAATATTAGCATAATCTTATCTATTTTAATAGCCTGAACATTTTCCTGATTTGCTGAAACTTCTACCAGGAGTGAATCCTCCAGGCCAATGAGCAGAGTGGCAAATAGAATGAGCTGAGTAAAAGTAGCCTTGAATAATTTATAATCATTAATGTTTTATTTGTCTAAATGTAATATTTATGACTCTCATTTATGAAATTACTTAATGAAACATAAAATGTTATGAGCTATAATTTATTTTATTAAAATGAAAATCAGGAACATTCAATTACTGGTATGGATAATCTCAACTGAATTGAATTTCCTATTGTTGGGCACTCTGATTCTTTCTCAGGCTCAGAAGCTGCAGGTACATTACTTACAGAACAACTGTTCTTCATGAAGAATAGAGAGACTCTACAACATTCAAGAGAGTGCTTATTATGTTTATTTTTCATGGATTAAAACAGCGGCCTTATAAACTCTCCACTGCCTTGGATAACAAAGCCTCAACCTGCAGACATTTATAAATATAAATAACCTTGATTAATATACCTGATGTTAGGAGGACACTCATATATATAAACTAAAACATATAAAGACTATCATTATGTGAGGGTAGGTACTCTGTCAAGTATTTCAGGTATTTATCAGTGCTGGCTCCTGTAAGCAGACGTGCAGATGGCCTCACCTATATCTGCCACTGAGAAAGTCACAGTTGGAAACAGTGACATTTGGAACCTAATCTAAGGCAAAATGCCAGAACTGGGATTAATTTCCCTCCTATACTTTCATAACAGGGATATTTATTCTAAACTGAAAACGGCTTTCACAAAATACTACTCTGCATGAGTAAGTTAGCTGCTCATGATATGAAAGATAGTGAAGGGAACTAGGTCAGCTGTGCTGTTAAAAAAAAAGAAAAGAAAAGAAAAAAAGAGAGAGAATACAGCAGAACACAAATAATAAAGGTCCTGGATTGTTTTAAAATTTTCAAAGTCCTTTTCTTTTATTAAACTTGTATTTTTTACATGTTTCTGTTTTCTTCATACTACAAGATGATCCACCTTTTTCTTGTAAAAGGCCAAATCTCCATTTTCTCAATTGCAAAACAAAAATCAGATTTGATTTGTTGCAGAGAAAGTGTTATAATTTGATTCTGTAAATCCATACATTTAAACGTCTGTTCTGGCAAACTAATGATCTCTCTTTCCATTCTAAAAGTTACATACCTACTCAAATACAATTCCTTGCTAAAACATTCCCTTCCACTGCCTCTGTCTTCTCTAAATATTGCTGATGCCAGGTTAGGTATCACTGAACTATCTTTCTGAGCTCATCTGAAATCTGAATTAAATGAGATTCTTCCTCTAGTGATATGTATGTGCCTTGCTTCTTGTGTACCTCCTTACAAACCCACTGAGAGGTATTTGGTTTGGGACACAGCTTACTATGATACAAATCTAAATATATGAGATACTACATGAAGCCAAAACTACAGGATATGAGGCAGTAAGCTTAAGAAATAACTGATTTGAAGTTTCAGTTCATTAAACTGATTTACAAGAACTTGTTGAAAGATACACGAAACCTCTGAAGTGGAACAGGCAGTAACTAACCCACTCAATTCACAAAACTCTCTTCTATTGTAGCATCAAGTGTTTTAGATCCCCTGAGCAATGCTCTGTTTGGATTCTGAATGCCTCAGGGCTTAAATACATCAGTGATATAAGAAGTCAGTCAGAGATGGCTGACTAATGGGAGAAAGAGATGCTATTACTTCTGTGTCAGAACACAGCACTCAACTGTCAGAGGTAAGTCCAGGTTTCACTGAACAAACTACAAGCACCACGCTGTTATTTGGTGCCCTTTCTTCCACATGTGAGCACCCAAACCCCCAGTGATTTCTGCCTCTAGATGAGCGTGGTACAGCATTAAAGACATCAGAAGAATACTTGAGATCCTTTATATTTTCCCTTTGTTTTTTGATGTCCTTATTAATTTATAACAGGTTTCTGGTGTCTCTTTACAAATAAAGGGATAAAAGTACAAATGTTTTTTTTTGTTTGTGTTTTTTTTGTTTGTTTGGTTTTTTTTTGTTTGTTTGTTTGTTTTTTTTGTAATCACAAGGTTAAAGATACTCAGGTTTGGAGAAACACAGCATTAGAATCCTTCATTCACTCACAGGATCATTGACCTTCTATTTACTCAACTCCCCCATCTACAGCGTTGCTCCTGAGCTAGGCTGCACAGGTGGTTGAACAATCTCGTGCAATTCCCCACAAGGGAGGAACTGGCATAATTCTCATGGCAGAGCACTTTTATGAACCAACTTGAAACACCCTCTGCTGTACAGTGCAAATAAATATCGAAGACCCAACAAGAACTGTATTTCTCTCACTGCAGACTTCTTTCCTAAGAGAAGAGGATGAATGCAATCAGCACCAAGGATGAACACAATGCAGGACCATGAGTCCTAAATCTCTATTTAGTCCTATAGCAGATCTTGTGATTAAATCAAGACAGTATTTAGCATCTGTGGAGGTAAATTCCTTTATAGTTGCAAAGAAAAGCTGTCAATGATGCGGGATCCTAAGAGTCCCTTGGGATTTTACTGATAAAGAAATGAGACCTAAGTATTGATGAAAAAAGTTTTTGGGGAGGTGAGCTGAATTATTTTACTGCAAAGTATTGCTAAGAGCTACCTGTTCAGAAGAACCCTACAACAGAAGGGCCTGCGTGGTGCATGAATAAGAAGGATGAAAGTATCTCCTCTCCCAGTCAACTCTTCATGCTTACTACAGCCACAAGAACAAGAGTGGAATAATGGGCTTCCCCATTCTTCTCTAGAGGTGGAGACCCAGCTGTGATTTCAGAAGTGGAGGCAGTTAAGGGTGGCCTCATTGCTTCCATCAGGTCACCAGCTGTGTATTGGGCCAGAGCACTTGTCAGGCTCTATCTGGGCTTGTTCAGGCCTGCCTTGAGCTTTGCTAGAGCTTGTTTAGCTATAGCAGCAGCCTTCTAGTATAACTCAGGTTGAAAGAGACCTCAGAAGGTCCAACCACTGCTTGAAGCAGAGTCAGTTATGAGCGGATGCTGCTAATGCTTTTTTGCTGCTATTAGTTTATATTAGTTTACTTTCTACACTGCTGGCAAGCAATCATTAGAGAATTTCAGCTTTCCTCTAATTAAAAGTTTTATTTTAAACAGCTGTTAAAAAGATGCTAAACAGGCTGACACACAGTGCTAGGAAGGAAAGAAAAAAAAACTTGATACTTGCTCTCTGTTTTCAGATCTCATAATTTTTAAATCAATGATTCCTAATGACTTGTGAGGAACAGTGCAGTCCTGTGCCAACAACAAAGTGGTTATACATTAACAATTTTCTGAGGCATTTCCAACTGGGGCCATATTTAAATCAGCCTTTATCAGATGATACTTACTGTACTGGAAACCAAAACTCTTCAAATTCCAAGTGTTCACTTTAAAACATGTGAAATTTCCTCTAAAATAAATATCCCCTCTTAACTGAATTACCAAGAAAAAAAGGAAAAGCTAGAAAGACCATCCAGCAGGCTCTAACAATCATAGAGATCCAATATTACTAAAAAGTAAGAATGCCCAGTGAAGCCAATACCAAACAATACTAGCTATTCATGTAAATTTAAATCATATATATTAGTGGCAATCCATACATTTTACATAGCTATAAATATGTCTTCAGTCTGCTTCTCAAGAAAACCAAAAATGAAATTCTCAGCCAAAAAAAGACATGCTGCCACTTTCTGTTCACATTCTTTTGCTGATTAACTTTATAGTTTTAGAAAGAAATTATTTTAAAAGTATTTAATTAGTGGAAAGTATAGTAAATAATTAATCATCTGTACATTGCACTTCTTTTTGATTTGTGATGAATTTGTGTGTCAGCCGTAAGACCTATTCACCATACGGTTAATACCCTTTATGGTACCATAGGAGACAGAGACAGAAGTAACCTACTGTTCTAATCGCTTACCACTTTTAAAGCAACATATGGCTGAGGGTGAATACAGTTTTGAGAAGTCAGTTTGTTTAGCAAAACTTAGTATCATCTTAAATTAATCTTTCCTTTAAATTCTATTAAGATTACACTTAAATACTAGTAGTACTCTAATGTATTTCAATCAAAAATTAGCAACACCAAGGCAGGTTTTTGTGTTGCAGGCTATTAGCTACTTCACAGAACTGAGCAAACACTGCTATTCCTATCTTCCTGCTGGAACACAAGCAAAGGCAGATCCCGAGATTAACAACCCTGTGACAAGTAAAAGCAAAGGCATATTTGTATCTTTCAAAATACCCATTCAGATAAAAGCTCTCTAAGCCTAACACTCTCTTCTTACCTTCTTTTATTTACTCTTTTTTCTGTACCACTCTTGCTTCTTCTAAGTGTCTGCAGCACCTCCCCACCTGTGCTCATCAAATGCCTTAATGTCACTTTCAACATCCTGCATTTCTCCATGTATGGGTGAAGGCATCAGATGGGCCTGGAGCCAAGGGGAGACACACAGCCTCTGAAAGCACCTGTGACTCCCTGGCCCTGGATTCATCAGCCACGTGAAAATCTGATTCCAAGGTGTACAGAAAAAATACCTTATTATTAAATACCAGCTTTTAACCCCCAACAATACTCAACAAGAAAATGGATGGGAAAATACAGACTCCTTGCCTATCCATCATGTTCTCTGGATAGCAGCAAAGACATGGAAACAATCGGATGGAAAGGTGCAGCACCCTTCCTGATGTCTCTTCCACAGCATAAAATCTAAATGTTTACTCTGATAATTTTTGTGCCTGGGAAATGAAGCCTGTCAAGGATTTTACAGCTTATGTGCAGCAGTACATAAAGAAATAAGCGTTGTAATGATTTACAGTCAGAGACTAGAACTGTTTCCAGTCTTTATTATAATTTTTCAGTGCAGAAAAATTCCTGTTTTAGAAAGAATCACTCCATAATGCCTGACAGCAGATTTAGCTAACAAGAAAACCACAAAAAACAGGACAAATTGGCCCAGTTGTTATTCTGGAAATGTGGGAGGGACAAATGAGCATACTTTTGTGGAGCACATAAGGAGAAAATTCTCAGATCAGAAGCAAATCAGAGTGCAGGTGTATACAATTTACAGTTGAGGAAATAAAAGAACAGCAGGCTATTGCAAAAATGGAGCTACGCTTAGACAAAGCACATAAGCAGCACAGTGAGGTTTTTGTCCTGCAAATTTCTGAACTCTCCTGCACTAATCTATAATGAGTGCAAGTGGGTAATATGCTGTGAACTCTATGAAGATAAAAAATTGGTCTCTTTATGAGGCTTTTGGACAGCGTCAAGCAAGTATAACAATCCTGCGTCTCTTTCTCTGCACTAAAGATCATTTAGATCTCTTGGCAGACCAGAGTGAAATGAAAATTACATCTCACACCTTAAGAGTGGCAAACTAACTTCTGTACTACCCAGCAGGTTTCACGCTGGTCTTAATGAAACAATTTCACAAATTCAAAATCCTGACTTTGGTAAGGATCAGCATCTTCTCCCACAACAAGAACCAACCCATCACACCCTTAAAGCTCCATTGAAGGGCAGATGAGTCTGGCCCTCAGGTGAGACTCTGCACTGTGTGCCTGTGTGGCTGCTTGCCAAGCAATACTTTTGTGGAACTCCTGCAGCAGAGCATCTCACTCTAACACCTTTTGCAAGCTGTCCTATGTTCTCAGGAGCAGTGACAAAATAAAACCATCTCATTGTTTGACTTTTCCCCATGCTAGTCCATGCTGCTTGGCCAACCAGTGTGAAGCTAAATAGCTGGTGGCATTTTTAGGGGGGGGGGAAAACTAACCCAAATCTGGGGGCTCACAGGCTGTAAAATCACTCCAAGGGGCTTTCTGATGAGTCATTATCCAGCTGTCTGAAGCTTTTGGCAGCAAAGACATTAAAAACATATTACAACCACACAGCTTTCGGTACGGGTCCTTGCTCCAGATGATTTTTTTGTCTCTGTGTGCTGCTAACTACAATCATTGCAGGATATTTATTCACTGAGAGTTCTTCTTATACCTCAATATTAAACAGCTGTTGGGTGGGCTTGGATGATGCTGCTCAATGACAGTGGTTGTAAATGTCCTATTTCCTCAGTCTACATCTTCATCAGCCAAATTTTCCTGCTTGTTTTTTCCACAGATGCCCTGAGGAAGAGTTTCATTCTAGGCAATGACCTACATTAGGGCAGGCTGGCTGCTGCAGCAATGGGAAGCACCTTTCAGTGCTGTCTCTGCCTCCCCCATTGCTGTGTTCCTACTTCAACTCTTGTTTCTCATGCAAAGTCTCTTGCAAACCTTCAGCATAACCCAAGCATCTTAAGAAAAGAAGTCCACAGGAACTATTCAGAAAGGATTTAATTACTTTATACTAGCTGTCACTGAAAAGCACTCTCCTCATTCCAGAGAGACAAAATACCCACCGAGTAAGAGTATCCACAATAACTGCATCAAAGTGATTCTTCTCCACTCCACTCTCATGAAACCCCATCTGAGTACTGTGTTCAGCTATGGGGTCCCCATAATAAGAAGGACATGGACCTGTTGAAGCGAGTCCAGAAGATGTCCATGAAGATGATCAGAGGGTTGAAGCACCTCTACTTTGAAGACCAGCCAAGAAAGTTTGGGTTGTTCAGCCTGGAGAAGTGAAGGCTCCAGGAAGACCTCCTAGCAGCCTTCCACTGTCTAAATGGGGCTACAACAGAGCTGGAGAGCAGCTTTTAACAAGGGCATGTAGAGATAGGGCAAGGGGGAATGAACTTAAACTGAAAGAGGGCAAGTTTACATTAGCTATTAGGGAGAAATTCTCTACTGTGAGGGTGGTGAAGCACCGGAACTTGTTGCCCAGAAAAATTGTGAACACTGGAAGTGTTCAAGGCCAGTTTGGATGGGGCTATGAGCAACCTGGTCTAGTGGAAGGTTCCCTGCCATGGCAGAGGGGTTGGAATTTGATGATCTTTAAAGTCCCTTCCAACCCAAACCATTCTATGATTCTATGATATGTCCTGGTCTGTTTGGGTATGAGTAACTCTCCTGGAATATAGGAAATAAACTTTACACAAGGGGATATATATTTGGTAGCAAAGAATATAAAGCATCTCTTTTGCGTAACTTTAGCTATCAAGTCTTCTTATGTAGCCAGTTGAGAGACAGATGTACTTTCACTGAGTGACCCCTAGGAACTTATGATGTTGAAAACAAACAAGGTTTAATAAGATTAATTCTCTTACACTGGTCATAAAGAACATCTAGGACAATCATCTCATGTGGCTTGCTGAAGTTCAGAAAAAACCTCCAAAGCCCTTGGGTGTGGAAAAAATGCTGAATAATAAATATGTGACCAAGTGTTAAAACTTTAAGCAGCATGTCCTTTAATAACTTATACAAATGAATCTACAATTTCTCTTACTTTGTGTATAGTGTCACAGGTATCTATACTGCCAGCAACCCATCAGTACCTAGCACAGATACCTGTCTATAAATAAAAATGCTGGGTGAGCACTTGAAAACAATTGGCATTGAGGAATCTTGAGGTTTGAAGTGGTGCTGGTGTTTACTACACAGCTTCACCAAACACACAGTGTAACAAAAGAAAACACGGAAATATTCCTATATGTTAGACTAAACTAATTATCAAAAAAGGATATTTAATTGTTTTTAAAGTATAATTAACTATTTAATAAACAATCATCAGCTCATGCTCCAAGTTGTGTTTGTATAGGGAGACCATAGGGTCCATGGCCATAGGATTTGCACTCAAGCCCCATGAATACAGCCCACAAGGCTTCAGTTATAGGATCAGGGATAATATAGTTTGTAAAACAGGAAAGGAAAGAAAAAAAAAAATCAACAAACAACAGTTGTTTGGTTTGTGAAAAGAGAAGTTTAAAGATGATTGGCTAGTATTGCTCAGGCAATCTATTTACATCTCCATAATGCATCTATCACCATAGCAACTGCAGCCTGGAAGGTGTTTCCAAGACTCTTACGAGCAATTAATTTTCCAGAAGATGTAAAACTGTATCCCTGTTTTTTTACAAAGGAGTTAGATGGAGCACACCAAGTAGCCTGGCAGCCCAAATATGATAGTTATCACAATTTATTTCCTAGGAACATTTACTCACAGTTAAGGTTGTTATTCAATAGCACATCACATGCATGCAATTTTAGGAATGTGGAGAAGAAGAACATGCTCAGTCCACAGGGACTGGAAACCTGTGAGCTAGTCCAAGGCAAATAAGAAGGCAGCAGTCTGGTCACCTCTTGCAGGTGATGGGGAAACCAGACAGCATCTGTTCCCAGCAGGACACACAGCAGCACATAGACAGGATGAGGTCTGTCCTAACATGTCTCTCCTTGGCTTCCCAACTTGTGGCATGCAGGTTATCTAAAGAAACTACTAATTGATGTAAACAGAAGCTTGCTCCACAATTATACAGCATCACTAATTCCTCCTCTTACGTGTGGCAGTCAAACAGGAGCTGACACCAGTGTTTCTGCTCTGGGAGCTGAAGACTAATCTAATGTGTCCCTGGCTTTAATGACATCTAGAACATCCCTGCAAAAAATCATACTAATGGAACAAAACATCCCGTTAATCATCACCCCACATTGCTTGGTATTTCAGAAACCAACACACACGAGACAGCCATAAGATGTGATTTAATTGGAAGACAGAGATTCTTTATGAACAGTCTATCTTCTAGATATCTTCTAGAAGGTTGAATAACATAATGGTTATAATTAATTGTCATTTTCTAGATATCACAAAAATCCAGGTTTGGAGGAACTCCTTATTGGTCCCCCTTCACTAACTGTTCTCTGTGCCTTACCTGGGGGCTTATGTACTTTATCAAAAAATGCATACTCTTAATCTCCACCTTGTTCCTGGCTCACAGTCACCTAACTTGGAAACCAGCACTATTTTAGGCAGAATATTGCACTTAAACATACATTTCTTGCAGTAAAATACAAAGAGAAAGGGAAATATACCTAAAGACAACTCATGCATGTTTGGGAAGAAGGACAGCTCCTATAGAGCGTGTCAGTGACTGGTGCTGGTAACATCTGAGCTGGCATAAGCAGAAACAAGTGCTGTGTTTTACTCAAACTGCCACTCATCAACCATGGTCTTCCTGCAATCAGGAGTTCACCTGTCAGCTTGTCATCAGGAGCCTTATTTCATTGCTTTCATTACTAGCAACTCCTTTTCCTTTCCTACCTTGTAGTTTTCAGAGCCAAACACTTGAGGAACTTCTGATTATTATTATTTCCTCTACTCAGACTGGTCCTAAATTTATTGTGGTGTTTTGCTAATGGTAGTCCCTCAGTCAATATTCATTTACCCTTTTAATCTTTTTGGGCAGGCAGGTATCACCACATACTTGCTAATTACTATTACCACTAATCTTTTCTTAAATATTATGCATAAATGTGAAAATATTGGAAAGTTCATAACAATCAAAAAGCTCACTTCCATTGATTACTTATATTTGAAAAATATTCCTGCACACCTTAACTTTTCATTAAAGAGGGATGAGGTTGGATAAAGATTTTTAACCCAAACCTATAGAAAAGTGTCTGACTCTTGAGCCAGCTGCTCAGACCACAGGGTAGGCCAGGGCAGGGCAGCCCAGATATAAAAGTCTTCCCAGTCATTATGCAAAACTGTCACAGCCTCACCCGACAAATTCCACACTAATCTTACCATGGGTTTAGCTGAAAACTGCATCCCTATCTTAAAATTTAAAGAGCATGTGCCCAAGAGCAGAGAATGCCTCAGTGACCCTGGATCAGTGCATATGCATTGATACCAGAAAAATCACATCTGCTTTGGGTGCTCTCATATATACTGTCCATGCATACAGACAAACAGTGGACAATAGTCTCTACAGAAGCAAAACATCAAATTATAAAGCCATTTCTTTTTTTTTAATGATTTACAGATTTGCCATATTGGATTTTCTATAGTTGAAAGATTTGCTACTTCAGAGTTGTTTACTTGCAGTAATTTTCATTTCAGTACAGCACTGACAAAGTTAGCTATATATTTAAAAGAGTTTGATAATTTCACATCTCTAATAAATAAATAAATAAATCCCCATAGCTCAGTAGCAATTCAGAAGATGGGCAGGAAAAACTTACATCTTCCCTACCACTACAAACCCTTCACTCAACAGAAGACTTGAATGAGGACTTCAGCCGTCTATTTGGAGATTTTCTAAAGAACAGTTTAGCTTAAACTAACCTAAATATCGTCCAGCACCTTTTGAACTCACAGTATGTCACCACAGCATCTCCTAAAGTCACTATGACCCAGTGACAAAAATGAGTGGCAGGCAGCTGAATCCCAGCATTTTGTAAGGGTTGCTCTTAAATGGACAAACACCCAGTTAAATATGGAAAAACATAATGTGCAGATACTGTTTGTCACTACAGCAAGGCAAAAGAGCTTAATTAGGAGCCAATAATATATTTCCTGTGAGTAAAATGCCCTGTAATTATTTGAACTAAATTACATTATCATAGCAGTGAGAAGTCTAGGACATGCAGTCACTTCTGCTCTTTTTTTCAGAGCAAGAACTTTGTCTTCCTTCTTCATCTCTCTCACAAATACAATAGAACCCAATTAACACTTTATCTAACCCTTATCAGCACCTTCTTCAAATGAGTTCTGAAAAGGAAATGAAAAAAACATGTTCAGCTGTGTATAATGAGAAAGTCAAATAGTCCAGAATACTCTTCTATAATTAGTGGGAAATAACTAAGTGTTTTAAAGGTTTATACCTCTTCAGATACATGCAGGTATATACACTGACAAGGAACATTGGTGTAAATATACATATGCCCATTTCTACACAAATGGAAAAACAGTTCTCAGGGGGCTACTCTGCACTAAAGAATATACTATATTTTTAAACATTTCAGGATACCATGTCAGGCAGATTTTACTCTTATGCTTTCAGCCATAGTTTTGCTTCAGCAATGGTGGATTTAAGTATTTCAAGTGCATTGCTGTTGTTATCCTGGAACAGCATCAAGAATTCAAATTAAAAAAAAAAAATTGTCTTGGTCAAGTGCAAGGGACAAATCTGGAAAATGTAAACTACTTAATTGCCTCTTGGTTGTCATTAAAAAAATTTAAAATTGCCTGTAACTGGAAATTACATATTCCCATCAATACATTTCTGCTGTTCAACAAAAAATTTTCTTCTGTTTTTCAAAGTAGAACTCTCAGGTACTGAGAATACTGTTATAGAAAGCACATATCACTGAGCTAACAGGGTGGTGTGCTACTATGGCGCTTGCTAACATGAAGAGCAAACAGAACACACAATAAGCAAGAAAGGAAAGATACTTTTTTCTACCTGAAATAATAATGTTATCTCCAACTAAATGGAATGGTGAACTGCTATTTTTTATTTTATTCAAACTACTCAAATAAGTAAATTTGAAGAATTCTGCAATACTATATCAATGCAAACTTGACAATTTTTTCACCATTGTCTGGAAATCATGATGGTCCTCCTTTTTCTTCAACACTGCTTCAAAAGTGCCACAAAAATATTCTAAAAAGTCTGAGAAACATTTGTTTTGATTAATTGAAGGACTTTCAGATGACACTGAAATCCATGAATAGCCAGGAGATGAATTACAAAAAAAAAAAAAAAAAAAAAAGAAAAAAAAAACCAAAAACTTTACAATATAACCCCAA
>VXBX01001370.1:137934-178571 GCA_013400415.1 Scytalopus superciliaris
AGTAAAAAAAAAAAAAAAAAAAAAAAAAAAAAGGAAGTATACACTCAAAACTTTAGCATGTACTCCAAAAAGGACTGCCCAAAGGGTGAGCTTGTGGTCTCAAGCAGGATATACAGAGGTTACAGCTGGCAGAGCTGGAAGACCTCTAAGGCATCTTTACCCTGTGTTTACCCTCTCTAGAATGCCATTTCCATCCTTTGAAGAAATGGTGAAGGGAACAGAAGTCTGTTTATTCATTAGACTTCCTGGTTGATGAGCAAGCAAACCATTTGTATTCACAGTTCAAAGTACATGGAGCCTGCGTGCATACCTTTACCTGTAGCTCTCTCTTCACTTTCAGACACCATAGGTTATCAAAGTGAAGCTGAAATCACCAGCATGCTTCAAACACCACTGATTTGCAATTGTAGGTCTGTAATTAAAAGCCACGTTTGACATATGAATTTAACTGACATCCATATATATGGCTTCAGGCTGGTCTCCGCTGCCATTGTGGTTTGTATAACATTAATTGAAATGCTTCCCTTGAAGGGAAACTTTCTGACAGCCAAGGGAGTAAACAGCTTGGGTTCCAGTTCCTTTCAATCACCCTACTGATGTGATACAGTAGGAAGTGAGTTTAAATCTGAACTGTCACTAAAGATCAAAGCTCAAGGTTAAAATAAGAAAGAAACAGATATCTGAAGTTTGTCAGATGACCAAAAAAATAAAAAAAAAAGGTTCATGCAGAACTGTGTTTTAGTTATACCAACTTGGAAACAGATCAAATGAATAACAGCCTGCATGCTGTAGAGATGCAAAGAAGTCATGAAAACCCAGTTAAATACACTGAGGCAACCTAAAAAAACCTCTGAAAAATATCCTTACCACCAAACATGTTTATTAAACCTGTGCTGGTTCAATGCTGGTTGAATCTGCTGTAGATTGGACAAAAGAGTTTTGTTATGAAACAGATTAGCAAGAGCTCCTGCTTATTAAATCAGAATTGTATAGATATATTGAAATCTAGTGACACTTTTCACAGTCATTGCTAACTAGCGGCAATTCACAAGATGTTTTCTTGGCACACCAACAGCCTTTTGCATTTCATTGCTTTCACTTTTTACTAAACAAGCAGTGAAAAGAATTGGTTGAAATGTCCAGTTGCATTAAGAAAAATACAGAACAAACCAAAATCAAATAGATAAAATTCCTAGGTTAGGTCACCCAAAGCCCCACAGTTTCCCATCTACCCAGTAGCCCAGAATATTCCCTCTAGGCCATATTCCTGACTCCACCAGGGAAACCAATGCCTCCCCTAGTTCCTAGAGAAGAACATCTTTTAGGGGTGCTAAGGTTGTACGTTTCAGAACTGTTACATTGGGCTGCTCAGTGTGATTTGGTGCTGTTTCAAGAGCAAGCAATACCATAAGCCATTTTGTGCAGCACACCTAAAATGATCTCCTCATCATACAAGAATGATGGATGAAATGATTTGCCTGCACAGTAATTCTCGATACTGTTCCCCATGTGTAGATCATCGTTCCAGCTTTTGCGAGGTTAGAACCATTCTAGTCTTTTGTTAGCAAGTTGTTCACATAAAAACCCTAAGACTCCTGTGCTTCAAAATAGAAAAGATTTATTTTACAGATTTGAAGGAACGGTATGATTGTAGCTGTTAGAGTAATTCTATCAGAAACTAGATTATCTTCATTCAGGTTTTATCTGGTACATCCATTTTATTTTGTCAGTAAACACATGACACGATTTGTTTTTTAAGTGTCAAGATGGGTCTTCATTCAACATTACCTAAATTAAATTCGTTAGAAGGAAATAGTTGCACTGGAGTGCTGCAACTGGTTTCCAAATCAGAAGATAAGATACCATTTTCGGGAGACAATAATTTTAACTAGCAATAGATGAAATGCAAATGGAAAACGTTTTCTATTCAAAGAATTAATTCCACTGTAATTAAGAAAAGTGTTTTTCCAGAGTATACCTCCTATGCATGACATGCTGTGAAATAGTTTTTAAAGAAACATACACTTCATGTTAAAAGAATTTCATTAGACAGATGTCTCCATCTACAGCCAAAGTCCTGGAGAAAGCCAACAACCTCTCTTCTTTTTCACACATCAGCATTTGCTGCTGAAGTGCATCTCCCCAGAAACTCACTTACCTGACTGCACTGAACGATTTACATCCTAATAACAACTGAAGCCAAAACCAGCAAACATCAGTTTTCCCCTTAAATTTTGAATTTAAAGGTATCTATAAAACTAAACTATCAAACTGCACAAATCTGAGGGCTAAAATATTTTTTTATTATGTTCAGCTTGCACATGTACAAAGGCTTGAACAGACACAAGATTTTCCCCAAAACAACAGCTGACATGTCTTCTCAGACACTTCCACAGTAAATGCTTCACTGCATACACAGCTTAAACCACTATTTTCAGCCTGAGGGGGCTTCGAAGTAAATCTTACAGTTCTCAGCCTTTAACTGAAAGGCATTGTTCATATTAACCCTAGAAGAGATTGTTGACAAATCACCAGATTTTGAAAGGTCAACAAAAACATTCTATGTTCAAAGCCTTCTTTCCTAACCTTTAAGGAGAAATTTCATCAAGAACTACTAGCAGCAGGGCACTTAAAGAAGCAGGAAAATACACAAAAATGAGAGAACAGAAACATACTGCTACTTTCTCAAAATTAAATCAGTGTTTCTTGTTTACTTAACTGGTAATAAAATTCATAGGCTGCCCAGGATTTGGCTTGAAATTAGGGGTACATTGCCTGTTTTGATTTGCAACATTGACTTCTTCAGTTACACCACCAAGGGGGATCATAAAGAAATACTTCTCTATTACTCTGTAGGCATTGCCATCTAACTCATCTTTATCACTTTGAGCACTATTTCAGGAATCACTGCCATAACTCAGAAGTCATTCACCAGCACTTTGACCTTTTAAAAGCTTACACACTACCTCAAATGCTTTTGCAGTTTGGAACAAAGATTCCTTACTGGGTGGACCGAAAAATCTTTATCATCTAGCAAGGGAGGTGCAGAGATACCACAACTGTTCTTTCTCCTTACTGACCAAGGAAATAATTACTACTGAGACCTTATAGAGAGACTATTACAGAATGTGAGATAAGACTGAAAATAAGTGATTTATACATATATACGTATATATATATACACATAAAATAAAAGCTGTTTAGGTTTACATTGCTAGTTGACAGGTCATCTGTTGAAAATGGAAGTGAATACAGCCTACAAGAAAAATTGCATGGTAACACACTGGAAGAATTTGTGTCTGAGATGCCTTTCAACATTATTGACTCAGATGAATAATAATAAAAGTATCTTTTCATTCTTAAGAGCTTCATTCAAGCTCTGACAACCAAAAAATTGTCCAACAAGTTGCACTGTATAGCATGAACACAGTTATTGAGACGCTTTTTAAAATATATATAACAGACCCTTTAGTGTAACAAGTCCTTAAAATAAACATGTCATACCACAATGAAAAGACATGAAAAATTCTTTCCATTATCTTTTCTCACTCCCCCCTATTCAACTACAAAATTATTAATTGCAGATGGCAAAGGAAAATATCTTTTATGTGCACAGCTGCATAGTTATGTCTTAGAGCTGTTTTATGATTCTATGAACTTCAGACACAAAGCAAAATTCAAAAAGTCATGAAGCAACCTTCCACTGCTGTGTGAACAGATTTTAAATCACAGAAATGAACATCAAAAGAAATGCTTTTCAAATTTAAAATCATAAATACTTTTCTCCCACTTCAGCACAACACTTGCTGAAAGTCCCAGAGCAAATCTCTTTCACTATAAGGCTTATTTTTGTTTCCCCTCACCTCCTACCTAAGGGAACCTTGGAAAGGGAAGCACTGTCAGGAGTGCAGTCACTGAAATACTCCCTAGTAATAGTGATTTATACATCTGGCTAAAATAGCCAACCACTGGATGTCACTGTTACTCCACATGAAGTAAGCAATACAACCATGAGATTACCACCATCATCGAGTTGCTCTCTACTGTTAACTGCTTAAAAACAAACAAACAAACCGTTTGAAAATATACAGCAAATTTAATTTTTTTAGGAGTGCAAGGGAAAACCATGCCTGGAAATCAAAGTCTTAGGGAGTCTGCAGTGCACAGGGTGGTCAATGATGGCCTATATTACTGTGCCAAATTTTAGCTTTGAAAGAAACTAAAGGAAAAGTTGACTTTTCCTTCACAACGGGAGGATGGGAGAACAGTTTATTCCTCAAGCCCTTTGCATTTCTGGCCTCTGGGAGTTCAAACTGTTTTCAATTGCTACCCATTACATATTTTGTAATATGTTCTGCAGATATTTTTCTTGTTGGAAGAAGACTGACTGAAATTACTTCTTTAGGTAGCACTGCAAAGACATGCATGCACATGCTCAAAAAAACTCCCATCAGTCTTCAGCTGGGAATCCTAACAGAGAATGGCTTTCAATTCCCTTAGTTTTCCGATGAGCAAATTGTTCTTCTGGTGTCAAAAGTTGTAAGTTGCTTCACTTCATTTTAAATGGAAATTTCAATACCTTTATTAGAAGAAAAAAAACAAACTCATTTCCCTAGAATGCAAAAAATCCTGTCTTGACCCCATGTGACTTTCTTTGTGCCAGCCTTGAACATGAAACTTCTATCTACTTTGATCTACTGGATAAGGCAAAAACTTCTTTCCTTCTTTCTCTTTTTGTGTATTATGCTTCACTAAGCAATTATTTTATCCTTATTTTAACCTTTTCACCTGACTTTCTCTAGTATTTCCAGTAGCCCTTGAAAATACAGAAATAATTCAGCTTGCTATTTCCAATATCACCTCCCAGAAGCAACATGAATGTGAGTTCCTAGAATCTGAAAAGACATTATTTCAATTTAATGTGTAACTAATTTGGCTTAACCAGAAAGTATGCTCCTCATAAATGTGAAGTTTATCCCCTTTAAAAACAAAAGTAGTCCTCATTTGTAAGGGGTTATGATTTATGCTTAATACGTTCCTATTATTTTTCTTTAGAATAATTTCAACTTCCATTAGAAACATCATCTGGTGATATTTCTGAGACATTTTCATCTCTCAAAAGTAAGTGTTAGAAACAAAAATAAAATCAGAAGTTCATAGTGACAGTTTGAAAGGTGTCTTAAGTATAAAATCATAAATAAGGAAATCCTGTTCCTAAGTATCTTTAATTATACTGTCTAATTTCACCTTGTGTATGTGATAACATAGCAGAAGGAGAATTTTTTAAAAGTCATCTACACATTTTTCAATTTTCCTTCGCAGCTAAATCTCTACAATATTACTGAATTTGTTTACCCTTGTTAAAATAAGATCTCTATGTTATCAACATTAACTGCATGGAAACTATAACTCCACTGATATACAAATTCATGCTTAACACAGTGCCTGTATTTCCAGTCAATATTTGAATCTGTTGCTATAGATAGATGTAATATGATTTTATGGTGTTGCTGCTCATGTGCTATAATTTGTTCTGCTTCTAATTAAACTTAAGGCTATAGAAAAGCATAGTAACATATAATCTGTACAATCAGGAAGATGAAAGTATCTGGAACTCAAAGACAGAAAAGCATGCAGAAAGCCCTAAAAATGATCTGCCTATTTATTAAAATACAGTGGAAAATGTCATCTTAATGATAGAAATCAAGGGATTCACAAACAACTAAAAAAGCAGAGTGTACAGATTTTACACTACAAAATGCCAGAGTGATTACATATTTTTACATGATAGAAAAACAAACAAACAAAAAAAGCATGGATCAGGAATTAAACAACATTGCATGGCCATGGCAATTCTTTGAAAGTCAAAGATGCAGGAAATAAACAGCCACAGTGATGATATTTCAATCAAATATGGCTTTTTAACCATCTTGTTAGCTCCAGATGAGAGAAGATGAAAAATAATCACAGAGATGACCTTTGCTGAATGGCATATCAAACCTGGCTTGCCCTTGAAACTGGCAGGTCACACAGGCCCAGCATTTCACAACATGTACATGGAGCCCTACATATGATGGTCACAGACCCTGCCCACCCATTTCTGTGACCATGATATTGACTGTAGTTTAGCAGCAAAATTGAATTTTGTGTAAGCATTTGTATTGATGGAAATCATTCACTGAAATAATGGATCATAAAAGGCAGGCAATGATATGGCACATTACACGTATCCTGGATACAAAATAGATTTTTGCCTACAGTTTACACTTATTTGGCTTCTCTTTGCACTTACTGACTAGCCAAATACATGGGTCATTCAAAACCACAGTCAGTAATACAGATTCTGACACCAACTGCGCTTTTAACCTCAATAGAAAGACAGAATTTGGTTAAAGTAGATTCACAAAAGCAAAAAGAAAAATCTCTGAAAATGTATTTCTATTGTCTTTAGACTGTTACGACG
This sequence comes from Scytalopus superciliaris, assembly GCA_013400415.1. NCBI lineage: Eukaryota > Metazoa > Chordata > Aves > Passeriformes > Rhinocryptidae > Scytalopus > Scytalopus superciliaris. Next base: position 144,398 of record VXBX01001370.1, read on the forward strand.
ACAAAGCCTAGGCAACTGGGGGGTGAGGGTACCGGGGGAGGAGAAATCCTGATCGCTGGAAGACCTCATACAGAATATTACCAGACAGTGCAGAATACTGAAATTCCACAGAAAGTACCTTGAGGCAATTCCTGGACTTAGATAAGTTCTAGTTTGAAATTTTCTCCCTTTAATCTTTTTTGCACTGACTTTAAAGGATTCCCTCTTTCATGGTGGGTAGTTAGCAGCTCCTGGTGCTGCCTGCCCCAGAGGAGTTCTGACATTGCAAGGGTATTTTCTTTGATGAACTGTAACAAAACCTGTGTGCAAGGCTGCATTGTCTTCAGCCTTCATAATGAGATTGCTCATTAAATGGGAGGTAAACATATTAAGAATGACAATTTCCATCCAATCATTCAATTTAGAAAAGGACAGACGCTCCTCGCAAAGTCAAATAGCATGGCAAGGTTATGCATAATAGGGACTTTACAGTACAGCTGTCAACAATCAGAGATCATCTGTTTACCAACAGGTATCACTGTCACTGTCCTCGGGGCAGAAAACTGACCAATGACAGAAACATACACAGTATCTATGGTCTTGTACATTCAACAAATGTTGATCCTGCAGAGATGACCCCTGCTTTCAGACGCACTTGCAGCTGCATCCTTTGTTCACACAAGAATACAAGATGAAAGTTCAGCGAGAAGGTGCCAGAACTACACAGTCATTTAAATACTGCAAGGGCTGATCTTGATTTGCTTCTGAGCTTGGTGCTTATTACCATGAATATTCTTACTAAAATTAATGGAAATACTCAAGCAAATAAAGCTTCTAATGCCTTAAATTGCCTGAGTCTTGAGGTCCACAGGTGCATAAATGTAGATCATTACACCCACGTGGAGTCCCCTGACTTCCCAAAAAAACCTTTTATTTAGGTGAAATATCTGCCCACACTGTTCTTTTTTTAAGGATTAGAGATGCAGTTTGTGGCATAACATACCAGGCAATTTCTTTGAACTTCAACGAGAAATTATTTGCTTCTTCATCAGACAGACAAGGAGAAACTGATGTAAAGTTACAATCTAAGTGCCAAAACAGAGCTAAGATTGACATAAATGTGGATATAGAGACCATCCAGTTTTTCTTTTTCAACCACCAGGAAATTCTACTTTTATATGGTCATAAATTGCTCAACTACAATTTGCGAACAAGATTTATTTTTTTTAAGGCTCTTCTTTTTAACATTCGGAATCTGCACAGGTTTTTATATATGTTGATGGTAACTGTCCCCAGTATTTGTCCCCCAACTTCCACTTTACACAGACACCAAGCATTCAAAGACTAAAGACCACAAAATTCATACCGGTGTCTCAACATGACACTGTTTCATACACTTGTCCCTGCCCTTCCACTGCCTTCCCCTTCTTTCAGGGTTTCTGCAAAGCTTGCAGAAGTTTCAAAGTAACTAAGCACACCAAAGCTCAGAGAGATGGTAAGGTGCTAGATCAAATTTATTTTCATAGGTCCTAGAAGAAATGCAAATAAAAATGAGACTCAGTTCCACTACTAAAGCATCCCATAAAATTTACTATTTACTATAATTTACTTGTTCTGATTAATTGCAACATAAATTGTTATGGATACTGTATTCAGTCAATGGTTTCATATCCATTTATTTTAAGAAATTTTCATTTTATCAATTAAAGTAGAACTGTTTTGAAGACTGAATGCAATATCGGATCTCTTAATAGTTCCCCACCTGGAAAGCTAATTATCATTCTCTATTACTTGTTGGATATTTAATTCTGCTCTTACATTAGACACAATTTATTAGCACATTGGATTCACTTTGGATCCAAATTTTCCACTGATTTCTGTAATGTATGTAAAGGCAGACCAATCCTTGAATGGACTACCTGTACCAAACTCTACTTGGTACAACACAAATATAAACCTTTCTGGCAATTACTGAAAGTACTCCTTCTCTCAAAAGTACCAATTGCAAAATGAATGCAACCTGTCACACCAAATTAAGGGCATAATAAATGCATAAGAAGCTTGCTTTCATCTAGGCATAAAATATACATGCTCCCAATGGGCTGCTGAGTCTCTGTTGACTTGCAGCTAGGGAGCAAGTGTGGGCCCATTGAAGTCCCGACTCCAGTGACATAGAAACCAGTTAACAGCTCTGAAAACTAAGACAGCCTGTAGACTACAAAATACTGAAAAAACAGACAATTTTCTCAGGGTACTAAAACATGGGAATCATTCCAGGTTTGCTGAAATAGTGCTCACCATGCAATTTACTTCACGGGCAGGAGACTTCTGCTGTCGGTACCTTTTTTTATCTCTTGTGTGAGAGAGAACGTAACTTCACTATTACTTGCCATAGAGAAGAAAGGATGTGTTTGTAGATACGTGTGAAATATGCATGACTAACAAGTAATGTATATTGTAAAATCTTTGCTGCAAGAACCACATCTTCTGTATTTTGCACCATTTTACAGTATCAAATCATTGCAAAAATCAGCTGACAATTTTTGGGTATTGTAGAAAGGAATTGAACATACATTATTTTTCTCAAAAGTGAAAGAACTGCCTAAGAAGAATCTCCAGCAATGATTCTGATTTTTAATGCAAATAGGAATTAGTGGGGAAATTCTCATTCTAATGCTGCGCCAATCTTTGAAAAGGGGAAATGGACTGACTGCATGTCAGTTAACACTGCACCAATCGACAGACAACAAAATAACTAATCAGAGAAAAAAAATTGGATTTAATTAGTTGTCAATTAAAACTTAGGCATTTAAGTGGGAAATTCAACACGATACTATGCAAAATGTGTGGGGTTTTTTCCCAAAAAATACTGACTCACTCAATACTTTAAATTTGATAGCTGATAAAGGAAAAGCCATAGGAAACTGTTTATGCAAACCATATTTCAACTTGTAAAAGCATCTTACTTGATACTTTACAGAATTTTGACTGAAAAAATTAAGACATGTCTCAACCATAGGTGTCTTAGAACTTTTGTATCTTAGTGGCTACTGGGCTGCCTCAGCAAAAAAAGGCTCTTTCTGAAATAATCTCCCAGTGTATGCTGTCCATCATTTAAATTTACAGGAGGGTTTCCAAGGGAAACTGGAATGAAAAGTAAGGTGCATCAGAAGGTCATTTGCATGAATAATACACCACCACAATATCTATTGAAATGAGCCATACAAAAATGCCTTGCTTTGGGACACTAGGGAACATAGAGACATAGCCAAGGTAACTTCCAGCATCCTGGTCATACTGCTGCACCCATACTAATTGCTCTCATGAGAAATTAATTAGACTGGGCACAGTGCTGAATTGATGCAGGTACAATGCTGCTAGCTGTCCTAGGGCCAACTCCTTTGCAACAAGTTCGGCTGTTTGAACAGGTTTGTTTTGTGTGCCACAGGCTGTGCCCTATGCTTAGAGGAAATGTTACTTTTGACCTCCCCTAATATCGTGGTGTTATCACCCTGTTAGAAAAAGGGGGAACTAATATAAAAGTAAACAAGATAACTGGTGAATAGTAAGGGGATGCCTACATGATGGACTGAATAATTTTGAGCAAGTTTTGCTTTGTGCTCTGGGTCACAAGGCAGCTCCAGTCTATAAGGCTCTGGAATAAGAGAGTTCTGAGCTCAGGCTCGATGTTTTGTTGAGAAACAGTATATTAGCTACATGTAGAGTAAGATACACACAGATATCCCCCAAAAAATGCCAAGGCAGTGGAAAGAATCCAAAAAGGTTTATTTTGAAATTGAGAACACTAAAACTTACAAAGAAAACTGGCAGTGCTACACAGCACTGGGGCCTGAGAAAGGCACGCCTCCTGATCTCCTCCAAGCCTTTCTGCCTTCTCTGCCCTCCCTCCCCACAGGCTCTCCACCTGCACCACCTGTAACACTGTGAGAGTTTATCTTGCCACATTCCAGGGAGCCACCCACAGGGGCAGATTTTCCCTGGAATGTAAGAGGGAAAGAATATCTCCTTTATCTTCGGAAAAGGGGTTTCTTCTTAGGCAGAAAATCTCCTTAGCAAACACTTACTTAAGCTCTAATCTCCTTGAAGTGAAGTCTTCTGAAAAAAAGAGCACCTATTCTTACACTACATATATCATAGTACTTATGCAGATATATGAATTTTGAAATAGATATAGCTCATAATCTAATTCATCATGATACAGGTTGTTTGGTTACTCACAATCCAATTTATAGACAAATGCATAGCATACCAATGGCAGTGCCAGGGACAGATGTTCTTTATTTAGTATTCCATACCAAGATAAAACTAACTCTCATTGCATAGAAGAGCTTAGAATTCAATTATTGCATCTTTTGGTAAGCATATCTAATTTTTCAAAGAAAGTTATATAGAAAGCAATTTTAAGTATGTGGCTTGGTAAAGAAATATTCCTAGCAAAATCACTGAACGACTTAAACTTTAAAATCAATTCTCCCTTATTTATGTTATTACTTTACACAAGATCTGATTATTAAAAATAAAAATAATTTTTATATTCTATTGTTGCTAAATTGCTAATGTATAGTTATGAATCCATGAATGCTAACCTTTGGCTTCCAGTATAAGTGTGTTCACATTTAGATGTGAAAAACAATTTATATTAACATGACTTATCATCATAGGTCACACCATGAAATCAGAAAATGTTTCTGCAATTTACTGCAGGCCCACAGAGAAATACTCTCTGAACAAAACTGTTCAAGCAGGCATGCGGTATCTGCTCAACCAGGAAAACAGTCCGTATCACAGCTTTGCAAGAAATAACCTGACACAACAGAGTATTCTATAAAAATATACCTCTGCAAAAATTCAACAAAATGCTTCAATTTTACTAAATCCTGAAAGGGTGCTAAACAACCAGAAATTGGCTATTATTTCTGGTTATCTTATGAGAGGAAATGGCAAATCACAATCGGAATATAACTGCTGTGTTCTGTCTAACAGAGACAAGTTTTTTAAGATAGGAGATTTTATGCTCCAGGGGATACAGAAGTCTGAAGAGTGAAAAGAAGGAACACTATTGCAGATCATTTCTGAAACATTCTGAATTCAGGGGAAAATACAACCCAAACTGTACAAAGTCAGTAACTCAGGCTCCCCCATTCATTTCCATTCTAAAGCAACCATCAATCTCATCAAATCTTACAATGTCCATATCATTTGGATTTATCTCCTTTACAACTTTCTATAACTTTTTCATGAATTTCATAGCATTTCAGAATTTGTATCACTGTAAGTCTGTTTTTACACTGAAAATATCCTCCAAGGTCTCTTTTGTATCATCACAAAGTCAGAAAAAATTATTCAATAAAAAATGTAAAAAAATAGTTCACATGTCACTGTTCAAAAGTTTTAAAAGAAAAATTGATAGTTTAGGTCATTCAAAAAGGTCATTCATGATAGTAAAAATATAATAATATATTAATTTTTAGTGCTCAAGGATTTCATACATTAGTTAGTTAGCACTGGTTTTTCACTAGGGAAGTACTGACAACAGTGCTAATTCCAATTTTAATCAGCAATGTCATAAGGAATCTAATGGGATAACAACACTAATTAAATTCGCAGTTAATACTAAATTGAAAGCTTCTGTAAGCATTCATGGGATAAGGGATATAATACAATGGAACAATAGTGTACTAAGAGGAACTCTCCCCCAGTCTTGAGGATTGTTCTATATCAGTATGCTCTATTAACAGTCAATCAAAAGTTAAGATTTTAAGTTCTCAATATCACCCACCATATTTTATTTAAATGCACTCACATATAAAAAGAAATAGTAATAACACATGCAGTAAATGTGAAATAAAGCCATGAGTTTTGGAGAAAGCATCTTGGAACACAGAGTAGGAGATTTTGACAGTACTTTTCCCAGGGTAAGTCCCAAAGAGACTTGGCACATTGGAAGGTATGTCTTAGAGAGGCATCGGTGGCAGAACTTTTTATTAAGAAATGGAGGTTTTGGTTGTATGCTGCATAGAATGATTTCTTAATCCTTATGACTTTGCTGATTATACACTTGGAGTACCATATGCAGCTTGAAGCTACTCCATGCTGCTAAATGGGAGCAATTTTGGAAGAAATGCACAGAAATAGCTGAAATGGTTCATTCATTCATTCATACTTTAAAAAATAAAAATAAAAAGGTTGATGAGGAGAGGACAAAATCAAAAATTCCACATCCAAATGTGCATGTAGAAAAGGAGTGATCAAGGCAATAGAAACAGACATGATTAGAAATAGCAGGATTCACAATTCTAAAAGTAAAGCCAGATATTAATAAACCAGCCAGGCTAATGCCTTTCCAACCATTAAATGTCTCTTTATTGTGCTACATTTAATTGCACACATTGTCTAAGAATTAATATTAGCTAATAGACTTGTTATCTTCTTTATTAGTGCTCATTATGCTAAGCTACACTGTTGTATTGGACAGCTGCCATCCCTATTTTATTTAAAATTTGTATACTAAATATATTTAATCCATTCATTGCTGCCAAACACAAAAAATAAAGGAAAGAATTCTGGGAAAGAAAACTGAGTTTAAATATCTAAACACAATCCATTTAATAAAGTATTATCAAATAGCAAGAATAATCCTACTTTGACAAAGGAAAAAGCAGGTGTGATAGACCTTTTCTATCACAAATATCTATCAAACTGAGATTATCTTAAATCCATTTTAAAGGAATTTATCCTTTAAAGGGTTTTAAAGGATAAAGTTTAAAATTTGTCCCATATTTCACTAGATGCTTAAATGTTTATATCAAGAAAGTATTGCAATTTTGGCAACACTGAATTGTTTTTATAAGGAGGTATTTTGAAATGCGACTATGACAACTAGCTAAAAGACAATGTAGGTCTGTCTATTTTGACATAAATTTTCTTGTAAAGTTCCTATTAGTTTATTATGAGCATGAATTAGAATCATAGAATTATCAAAGTTGGCAGACATCTTTAAGTCCAACTGTCAACTCGGCACTACCATGGTAATCCTTAAGCCCCTAAACCATATCACCCGCCACCAGGTCCAGATACCTCTTAAATACTCCAGGGATGGTGACTCCACCACTTCTCTGGGCAGTCTATTCCAAAGCCTGACCACCATAATGGTGAAAAATTTCTTCGAATATCTAATCTGAATCTCCCATCTCAGTTTAAGGCCATTTCTGCTAGTCCTCTCACTGCAGGTGCAGTAGAAGAGATCAGCCCCCACCTCACTACAATCCCCTTTTAGGCAGCTGTAGAGAGCAATAAGATACCCCTTGAGCCTCCTCTTCTCTAGACTAAACAAAGCCACCACCCTCAGCCATTTCTCTTAAGGCATATTTTCTAGACCTTTCACGAGCCTTGTTGCCCTTCAGTGGACATGGTTCGGCGCCTCAAGGTCCCTTTGAAATTGAGGGGCCCAGAAGTGAACACAGTACTCGAGGTGCGGCCTCACCAATGCAGAGTACAGGGGCATAATCAATTCCTTAGTCCTGCTAATAGAACACACTATTTATGATACAGATCAAGATGCCATTGGCCTTCTTGCCCCCTGGTCACACTGCTAATTCATACTGAGCTGGCTGTGAACCAGCACCCCCAAATCCCTTTCTGCCAAACTGCTCTCAAGCCAGTCTCCCCAAGCCTGTAGCACTGCATGGGGTTGCTGTGACCCAAGCGTACTTCTTATTGAACCTTGTTATGTTATTAATATGTTTGATTATTTAATTTTTTAAAATTACTTCATACATTCTTCCTGATGACTTGCAGAAAGACAGTTTTGCCATTGCCAATATCTTTTCATAACTTCAGTATCACACTTACATTGAAACTTCAGTGATGATACTGAGCTGTATTCAAAATAAATTTAAAAAAACCCCAGTATAATAGTCTCATTCTTCATTTCACCATAGAACACTCTTGATCACAGTGAAACAACATAAAGTATCTCTTGAGTCAATGGGTCTGTTCTAGAAAAATCACCTACAAATGTGTAGTATTTGTTGCTATGACCACTTGGGGAATACCACCTGAGGAAAGTGGGGAAGAAACCAGGCTCATGTATACCCACTACTGACCAGGTACAGACAGATATAGCTAGACCTTACTCACTGCTAAGAATCACTCAGTTCTCTGCAGCTAGGGATGTGTTACTTTGCTAAGACAATTCACTTCTTGACAACTACATTTTTATTATTTTTTTAAAATAAATATTAAGATAGCATGAACAAGAGGAGAAAGACTGAGCATCCATGTGAGAGTGATTGAGCAGCACTTGCTCCTGAGGGACTGCACAGTCCCCTGCTGGGTGCCACTACACAAGGAGGTAATAGAGGGATGGCAACCTATGGCTTCACCTATTCAGAAGCTTTTGACCCTGTCAAACCAAGTGACACACAATGGACTGACTGCAGCTTTTTCCAGTACACAAAGAGGAACAAGAGTGTCAAAGATGAAGCACTAGAAGGCAAGAGTATATGTCTTTTGTGTGTGTAACTTATTGAAACTGAAGAAAAGAAAAAATACATATTTGAAACTGAAGGTGGTTTCTTAACATTATTTTGGGAAATTAAATATAATTGAAGTTAAATCTATAGTAGAAGAAATGTATTTCTCTCAAAAATTAATTTTTTTAGTTTGGGTTAAATAAATCACAGTTTTAATTTAAAAATGATAAAACAATCAATAACCATTTCAAAAGTATTATTATTCAAATGGATAGTGAAAAAGGCAAACTATTTGAGCATGTGTATCTTAACATCTTAGCACTGATGTCCTGCCCTAAGTAAAAAGCTCGATTATGCCAGAATTGTTCCTACCAATGACATCCAAGTTGAAGTTTGAAGGTGTGTCAATAGAGACAAGGGTCTTCAGAAACCAAATTAACCTAATTAAGTGACTTTCTGGTGCCTTCTCTATCCTCTGTCTCACTGTCTGCATAAGGTGATAGGAGGACTGAACTCATGAGTTAAGCATGCCAATTAGATATCTGAAGTCTTGAGCAAACCTGGGCTTTATCTCAGCTGTTTCTTGGTGTATAAGGCATGACATGATGTTCTGCATAACCACAGGGGAAAATGAACACACTGAAATCAGACATGATGGTACCAAGATAAGCAGGATGACAGGTTTGAGTTCAGACGATGCTTTACAGGGTACTATCACATAACTAACCCCTCCTGCCCAGTTCCCATACATAAGGTTTTCCTGGTTTGTTCTTGCACAGGCAGTACCCTGCTTTGACATCTTAGCAAATAAACCAATGAAGAGACATAGACAATTGGTATTGGCTCTCTACGGCTTTTTTACTACTGCGAAGGCAAATACAGCTGCTGGTCCTTCCTCAGTTCACAAGCTTGTGAAAATGCTTCAGGTTTTCTCTTTAAATCCATTGTTCATCCATTACTCCAGGTCCACGTATACTGAACTGTACTGTCAATCTATTATCAGGAAGCTTGGACCAAAGTTCTCTCTGAAAGAACAAGAATCAGTCACTGTTTTCCTCTGGGAGTCCAAGTTTTCCAAGAAGCACAAAAGCAGTCAACCAGAAACCAAGGAAGTGTTGCCTGATATTTCTAGGGGAAAACTTTCCAAGACAGCACTATCTAATTCCTTAATTTTATCTGCAGCATTGGTAATGAAACAACAAGATGGCTGGGTTGTGGGGTTTTGACAATTTTTTTTTTTAATTATTAAGAAATTATATTAGGCAGTGAAATGGCAGGAGTTTGTGATCAGTCCATATATAGATACCTTCAGCATGTTGATTCACAAAAAGCTGCTGAGGCTATAGGATGTCAGATTCTGAATACTCCTGGACAGACTCTGCAGAAAATGCAGCTACATTTATGAAACTGTCTAGCCCTTTTGCAATCAGTTATGTTTACTCTTAAATCTAGCAAAATCATCCACCGCCAAAATTCCTCAGACTTCTTCCTTCCTCCCAATTTCACCTGCAGTTTTCAAAACCACTGAATACCCTCTGAACCATGAGAACCTTTGCTTCCCTCTCAGTTGTGTGAGAACAGACCTGTCTAGCAGAAACGGCAAAGAGAGAAGGAGAGGAGAAAAAAGGAGACCCTTCTTAAACTGGTATTTTTGCTTGCTGCTCTCCTCTAATACTTTCAGGGATATATGAGCACAAAAGAATCCCCTCAGATCACCTCCTTTTCGCAGAATTTGATATTGCCCAAGTAAACTGGGTTATTTTGAGATATTGTCACTCCCTTCAAAAACTCTACTGCAAGACATGCCACAGTAAGTAGCATTCAAATAAGTAAAACATGACTACCCACGTTTAAATTATGTAAAATGCTAACAGTATTCTAAATACAGGGAACGTGTTTATTTAGTGCTCTTTTCTGACAGTTCACCACAACTCCATCCATTTCAAAGGCTTCTGGTCCCCACATAGAATTAAATAGCTGCTACAAACGTCCTTTGAACAAGAGCTGCCATCAGTGGAATAAGAACACAAGCAGCCTGGGGGCTGGTATCAAACAGTCCCCCAAAAGAAAGATTATGAAGCAACCAAGGGCATCTAAAGAGAAATCTAGGCTGAGAACTATTTGAGGAATTATCTCGAGAGACATTTTTTCCAGAAAATATATCAGATATGGTTTACGCTATAAAGTACCTTCGATCAGCGTGGTCCAGGGCATACACATACCCTAGTCTACTTTCAGTCCTGACACCTGAACTCTGACCTTCCGCAAGTTAAATAATAGAAATCCTTGGAGTTATGTGACCCTTTGATTGACACTTCATTGTGACACTCCACATAGGTGTCTGCCATCACAAAATGTGACAGTGCCATTGTCTCCACAACACTGGCTTTGCTGGCCAGATTTTCTAACTCTGCTGCTCGAGGATTACATGATCATGCACTCATAAGCTTTAAGATGTCACTTGTCTTGGAAATACCCCTTCTTTGCCTAGGTTATCAGCACAAGTGGATGCTACTGCCCTAGATAAGGTATCCTAGCTGTTTTTTCAGTCTGAGGGTATAATAAAACAGTACAGAAATTCAGCTGCCAGAAATAAGAGGAAATATAGATGTTCTTTTGGACATTAAAAAAAAAAAGACACAAAATCTAATGGAAGATGTTCTTCACCACACGGGTAAAGCAGAGATCTGAAATGAGAAGACAGAGGACATAACCAAAAGGCAATGCTGCCACATGTTGATATTGTGTAGGGCTTAATGCATTTTGTACAGTATTATTTCCAGAATGCAGAATACTTTTGCAATGCCCAAAGGAAGGCTACCTAGTATCGAAAGGCAAGGAAGAGTTCATAGGGAAAAGAAACACAGAAAATGCAGAGGCCATGAAGACCCAGAAGTTCTTTCAGATTCAACAAAACTATGGAGAAAGTTGGAAAAGGAGCAGATCTGACATAGTAAGGGTATTTTTTTTGATTAACTGTAACAAAACCTGTGTGCAAGGCTGCATTGCCTTCAGCCTTCATAATGGGACTGCTCATTAAAAGAAAGGTAAACATGGTTTACAACTCTCTGTACCACAGAGTGATTAAAATAAGAAAAACCATAATTCTTTATTGCTTCATCATTTGATTCCCAGTGCCCCATCACAACCTACAAACACTTCTCTCCCCATTGCAAATGTCAGGGAACAAAGATTCTATTTCAAGGTAGTCTGTTTGTTTCTGGGGCATGTGTATGGTAAAAGAAGGTACACAGGGTGACAAATTTTTAACCAATCAGAGGACCATGACAAAAATATTGTGTCTTCAGCAAATCCATTCCTGAAATCTCGTGTGTGGTGGTGTTTGTTGTAGGTTATGGTTTTCTTGTTATATATTTTTTTTAAAAAAAGAAGCAACAAAGTCACCTAAAAAAAAGGTCTGAATTCACAAAGAAAACACTTATCAGAGGATTCCAATGTAGTCAAAAGTAAAAATCATCATGAAGGAAACAAAAATGTATATGGAACATTACTGATTTAAGTTAATTTGAGTATGGTGAATATTTTCAAAGTATATCTGTAAAGAATTCAGTACCTGGATACTTGGACTATGCCACATTGCAAACATACTAATAAGGACTCCTGTTAAAGTGGTGTTTCTACAAAAAATACATATTTTTTGTTACTCCAGATCAAAAGTTCAAGTACAAAGGAAACTGCTTGCTGTTGCACCTCGGTTCAATATGGTTCAATAATCAGACAGAAAATACTGAATGTTCTAAGAACAAAACAGCAGCAGCCGTTCCTTTGAGATTCATTTTAGCTTTTTTTATACCACTGCACAGTTATTTAAATTTTCCTGGAGTAATGACTGGGAGGTTTTTTTCCTCAATTTTTTCTAAAAAGAAAATAAATTTTGTCTCAATATGGGGAGGAAGCAAAGCAAACACTTTCTCTTGTTCAGACAGTGGTAGAGTAGGTTCTAGCACAAAATTTTGTGCCATGCAATGAGCTCGTGCTCCAGTGAGGAAAGACAGGTGCCACAACTAGTATCTATCTGCCTTTCTTTGCTGCTGTGCTGGTCACCACTGGAGAAGGAACCAGCAGTACCTGTGGACATTGGTAGTTCCAAGGTTGCTTGCAACAGCAATATTTGATGAGTTAGGATCTGGCTTAGTTCTATGATACTTCTGGTGCCAAAACAACTTGTGCCTGTTCCAACAGTAAGTACTTACTGTCATCTCTGTTACAGTTTCATGAGTTAAAGACCAACCTGGACCCACAAGAATTGCTGTTGGAATAGTAATGGCACTGAATACTCCTGCTTGGCCTTGCAGTCCACTGTCAGCAGATGATAACACATTTATCCTGGATTTTCTGATATCAAAATACTTACCACTGATCAATTCTAGGCAGAACAGCAATCTGTATTTCCATCATCAAACCAGCTCTTTCTTGGCTCATAGATGACTACATTTTGTGGCTAGGAAGAACATGATGCCCAATTTCAGGAATGATACTCACAGAATCACAGAATCAACTAGGTTGGAAAAGACCTCTGAGCTCATCGAGTCTTATTTCCCCCTAAGAAAGTTCTTCAACAGCCAACATGTATTTGCACTTTCCCACACTTGCCACTGAATATTTAAGGGCTCACAACTACTATTCCACTGTAAGCATTTCGTGTGTAAATGCCTGTGTCATCTGGTGACTTTCATTAACTGTCTTCATCATGCATTTCTCAAACAATACAATTTACAACACAGCAAAATTGACAGCTCTGGTAGTTGCTTCGAATGAAGGAAAAAAAAAAAAGAATTGGTTACACATACTCTAAACCAAAGTATCTTAGTTCAATTTTCCAAAATAGGAGCATCTAATTAGGAAGCTGTGAGGACACTGAAAGTCAGTTTGAGAAACAGTGGTCAGGAAACAAATTGTAGATAGTGGCAGGTTGCTTAAAAAAATCCACATAATGGAGAAGATGAAAAAAAAGAAATTTGAGGGAGTTTGATCCTCATCACCCACCATACCCTGAGAGCATTACTTTAACAGCATTGCACAATGCTGCGTGCCTGAAAATAATATTGGGATAGTAGGATTCCTGAATAATGCAACAATTAATTTCTGCTGCTGAAAAACATTGTTGTGACAAAGAGTTGCTTTAGAAAAGGATTAAAATTTGAAAGAAATGCAGAATCATAACATTGTTAGAAGTTGTGCACTACCAGATTTTTCACTAGCGCAATGTTGTAGTGCGCTGATGAGTACTTAGAGGTGGCAGGAGTTGGACTTTGTATCTACACTGGATTAAAAAATAAATAATGCAGGCAAAATCTTTTGAAATCCTAGAAGAATAAATGTGAGCTATCCCCTTATTATGTAACAAGATGCAATAAATAAGCTGAAGTAGCAAAAAGATGCTTATCACAAAACAAAAAGCTGTTAAAAGGTACACTAGCATGTTTGGCTCCTACTAATTTAAAAGTCTGTTGACCTATTGGCAGTTCAGGAATATGAATCAAGACTTTAATATACCATAATTACTAGGGAATAGTATGATATACTCTACTAAGTGTACTAGGATGCCACAGTGCCACTAACATATGAAGGTAAATCCTGCGTCTGCAGTGGCAGTTTCAAAACACATTGCTGCACTTGTCACTCAAGAGACTGTTCAATCCCCAGATTTAAAGTCATTGAGAAATAATTCCTGATCACAGCTTTACCCAGTTATTTTGTTCATGGGCACCTCCCTCGGGCTATAAGGCTCCTTTTATAAACATGTACAGAACAAATAGCACTATATCAAGCTGTAATACAAATATCTGGCTCATTGCTTCATGGTTCATGGATAGTTTACCGATGGAAAATATGCTGCTTTTGTGTTTCATTAACCTTCTTATTGTCTTGAACAGAAGTCAATGCTATTCCTCTAAGAATGAAAGGATAGAAAATCATGAGGGGAAAAAAGGAAAATTCAGTGATCACTACAATTTAGTCATATATCCATATCAAGTTCAGAAGTGACAAAGAAATGCTGGTTATATATGTTACATTACACAAGTATTAATCAAAATATTTATACCTTATGATTGTGTGAGCTAGCATGCATAAATTTTGTATGTCAAGAATGCATTAGGGATTGTAAAATGACAATATTAGAAGTGTTCTTCTCATCCTTCTGAAAGATGTCTAAATTATAGGCAGTAAAAGGTTAAGCAGGAACCCCAACACTCTTCTGCTTTTCAAAACATCATGACATTGAGTGCCTTTAGGAGCTAAATTCAGTGCTGTGATCCAGCGAGAATCTGGAAACCTTCCAATCCCACTTCTCAAAGGTAGTAAGATACAATATTTAGAAGCGATGACATTTTAATACACAGAAAAGCTGCTATTGACCCTAAAGTGATTACTGATTGCCCTAGGGTTCAGGCAAGCCTAAATCCATATTTTGGCATATGAGTAGAAAACGGTTCTCTGACAGAATCAAGCAGCAAAATCAAAGTGTGCTTGTTCTGCATCCTCTCAAGGGATTCTGAATAAATCCACCCGGATCATAATGACAGAAACTAAGTAATGTGTATCTCTCTAGTCTGCCACAGTTTTGTTCCAGATGGATGGAGGGAGGAAAGAGAGGAGGAGACTTTATTAATCATCATTCTCTGTATAGCTTTAGTACCTATACTATCTTCTTAGAGAACTCATTTCAGTGGGCTTTCATGCCAGAGATCTGTGTATCAGAAAAGTTATGTAACAAAAATTCATCAAGACTAGGCAGCCACACCCAAATCCGGATAGATTTATGTGTGTAAATTCTTCCCCAAACCAACCTAAAAATTCTATTTTACTGGCCTAAACTGACTTTCTAGAAGAAGAATGTCTGTACTGTTGTGTTGGAGACAATACATAACAGAGTGTGATGGCTTAATTATCAAAAGGCAGGCATCAGGGAACTGCCAAGGAATTGTTTGGATGGAAGTCCGCATCTGAGAATTCCAATGTGCATTTGCAGAAAGCATTGCCATAGCCTGTATCTGCATGTAAGCTGCCACTAAACAGATATAGCTCTGCTTAGGGTGAATAGAAGGAGTGAGGCCAGGAAACTCCATGCCTGGTCACCACCACCACTGACAGGCAGTGCTGCAATAATGCTATTAGTGCACAATAGCAAAATGCAACACATGCAGGCTGGTTGGGGAATAAAGAGCAGAAGGTGGTGTGGAGCATTTCAAGTAATAAATGTGTTGAACCATTAACCTTTTCCCCCCCCTTTCTTTTGTATTGTCAGGCACATGAACAGAGTAGATGTTGTCCTGTTGTCCATCTATAAAATAGCAGAGAAATCAGTGGGGTTTGGTGCATAGAAGGTGTTAAAAGGTGCCTCTAATCTGGACTAGAATGTCACAACACATCCTAGTGAATATTCCTTCTCTCCCTTGGGATCGAGTCCCACAGATACTAGCCACCTGTGCAGGCAACAGTTAAGGAAGAGCCCTCGGGATTTTTCCATTTAAGTGTGGAGGTTTGTTACTGCAGTTTTCAGGTACTTGCTGGGTCTGCTTGACTGCCCCTTACTTCAGGGCATGTCCTGTTCCTGTTAGGTGCGCTCGCAATTAGCAGCAGTTGGAAACAAAGCTACTTCTTGTACCTTAACCTTTTCACTTATCATTTTGCCTTCAAGACTTCATTCAGCCCTTTGGCACACCTGCTCCATCTAACCCCTTCCCTACAGAACAGCATGTGAAGGGATTTGAGTTGTGAATTAATTGTGCCGATACAAAGCCACCAGGGAATATGTCAGTGCAGATTGCTCATTTTCCTCATGGGATAATACGTCAGAAAGAAAATAGCATCAATATATCAGGCAACCTAATGTTTCTGATGCTTGACACCACACGTTACAGGAATGAGAGATATTAAGCTTTGATATAGTCACAAAGCAAAAAAAAAAAAAAAAAAAAAAAAGCCACCATATAATTTTAAAGAGAGATTTTCCTGAAAGCACAGTTGTGTTTGTGGATAATAAGGCATTATTGCAGCTTTGTCTTCTGTACCAATTTCTCCTTCACATTTAAAAATCTGTACAGAAGACAGACATGTTTAAACAACTTTAAGACTGCAAATATCACCTGTGATAGGAAGGAAAAGTGTAGGTTAGTGGTGACAAACTCAACTTCAGATTGTCTATTTTGGCCTAGATCTCAAGAGAAAAAATCTATTTGAAACATTTTTAATGCACAGGGAATAGCTGAAGCAAGGACCATTTTTAACTTCTGTTTTAATTTTGCTCACTTGTCTACTTTGCTCCAGATTTTTCCCTGTAGTCTTCACTACTGAGTTTTGATAACAGCTTCTAGCCCACCATTTCCCAAGCCTATAAAAAGAATCAGATTGGAAATTAACACAAATGTAAAAGAACTTTTAAACAGCCATTTAAACAAACAAACATAACCAGTTTTCTTTCGTGATGCATTTTTTGTTGTTGGGACAAAATGTATGTTGGACTCCTCCAGGCTCAGGGAATAAATTACCTCCTTTTTCACCAACATGAATAAAATGTTATCTCCTTCACATTTACACTGTTTGCATAAATTGCTTACGAAGACACTTTTTAGTGACTGGTATTTTAAACTAAGACATTATCAGTTTTCCCTATTTATAAAGGATTCAAAGATGATTTATTTAATCCATGTCAGTTACCAATGATCTGTAAAACTGGAATTAAAAAAAAACAATATGAAAGCCAAAAGAGAAAACTTAGGGAAGTATTAAAAAAAGGATGAAAAATGTATGAGAAAAGCATCTTATACTTTCATATCTCAGAACCTCTTATGGTGATGTTTTTCATTAATCTGTCTGGTGATAAGAAAATAATATAATCAGACATACAGGTTTGACCCATGCTCATTGATCATCGGATCTGGATGTAGGGGGAAGCACCTCAGGAGGGGTGCTGAGAAGGAGGGCATGTCTGGGGGCTCCTCACAGTCCCAGCCATGAGAGAGGGGAAGAGGCACACAGCCCCATGTGTGGTAAATGTGCCTGCTGATACCCCTCAAGCTCTAAACACCTATTCTTCTGCAATGCCTAGTGTTGTACCCGGCACCAAGTTACTGAGGGTCTGGTTGAGGAAGCATGAAAGCTGAAAAAAAAAAGGGCTACAAAAGAACATTTTGTGCCATACCTATCTGACTGCAGATGTCTCCCCACCGTGGCTAGACTGCTGCTGCTCATGGCAGCTGTGCTGGTAGTTCACAGCAGTGTAGTGTTGGGCAGCACAGTAGTCTGATACACTAAGAATCAACAGATTTGTTATTTCTTACGTCTGAAGGGTAAAAAAGACAACTAATAAACACAGTATAATGTTCCCTAGTAGCAAACTGTAAAAAGATTTATTGATTTTTAGCAGTTTACTACATCTTCTGAATCAAGCTGTGTTTTGACACATACAATACAGTATGGCATGGAAGACTCTAAACACATGGCAGAAATATATAATTGCATCAAGTTCTGGACAGAAAATGGTTTGGTGTCTCCTCATTTCCACTGTTTGAAATTGTTACCATTTTAAACTTTTTGGTTTACAGGAAAGTCCTAAGACATGGCTTAAGGACCAGGTTTGAACACATCTGAGGAGCACACAGACAATGAAAGTTTAGGTGAACATGAAACAGGAGCAAAGGACACTGTGAGAGAATGATCAGTGTGACCCAGGGAAGGAAGTTTGCCAATAGGCCTGCTGTAGGTTGATGTTTGGTACAATTTGTTCTGATTGAACAATGACTAGGAGAAGTGTACTGGCTTAGGCTTGAAAAGTTAAAACTGCTCATGGTAGCTGCAATGTTGTTGAGTGCATATTACTAAATAAACAGAAATCCAAGGCACAAATCTGCAGTTTAACTGATCACTTGGAAAATGTATTTTTTCCTATTCACATTTCTCTATTAATATTCAGTCTGTCCAAAAATTATGCAACCAACTTAATTCCATTAGCAAAGAGACAAACTCAAGCTTATCCACATCCAGGTTTAGGTACAGTCCTGAACAGTTAGTTAAGTTCTAAAGATGACCACAAGACTTAGCCTCGAGTTCAAACACCTGAGGCAGCATGTCTCAGAGCTATGAAGAAGAATGTTTAACTTAGATTTGAAATACTGATCATGCACAAAAGTGTGAATGTGAAATTCGGTGTATGCTTCCACACACATCTCCGGAATGCAACTCTGCTGTAAAGTCTATTAAATTCCCTACAAAATACAGGAGTTCTCTATAACAATTTTCTTGATACAGAGATTAATAGTGGTTTAAGAAGAACCTTTTACAAGGTGTTTATAAAGCAGAATATGAAGTCTTATGTGAAAGAACCCAATCTGGATTTTTTTTACTAATTTCAACATTTGTGCACAGAAATACTAAAATTTTCTTATAAATTATAAACTTAGGCATGCTATAGTTTTGAATACCATTAAGTCAGTAAAGTTCTGTCTTGTTTTCTCAACAAAGGTGCTCTATGTGAAATCAAAACCATTACAAATATATTACTCTTCCTATTGTATAGAAGAGCCCTATGCAGAAGTATATGTAGTGAATAAGCGTAGGTATGTACATCAGTGTAGCTATGACTAAAACTATATTAAATATTAAGAAACATACTGGTGCAACCATTTTTTGTTTCATCTATTTGCAATTCTTAATTAAAAATTGCAACCATTTTTAGTGGTATATAAAAGCTGGGAAACAAAGTTGGGTTTGAATTATATTTTAAATGGAATACAGAAGAAAGTAAAAACCATAACAGAAATCACATCTGTTCTATTTTCCCAAGGAGGGCATTATGATCAAATAGGAAGTCAGAGGCAAAAACTGTAACACCACAAAGGCTGAGACACGTGGAGATCAAATGCCATGATGTCGGCAGTATTACAAATTACTTTAATTTGGATCAACTTGGATCACACGAATGAGAACCAACCTCCTTTCTTCTCCAGCCTAACACCATCTCCCAGATGAATTTATTTTCTAGTTTGTTCACAGGAAGTAACGGAATATTTTGTCCAAACTGAATTTTTGGAAGAAGCTTGTACAGCTGTGCAATAAAGAAGACCTGAGTGCATCCTATATCCCAACACCTAGGGCTCTGTGGAGAGTACCTCTTCTCCAGCAGGTCCACTGTAAAGGCTCTGGAATCTGGAATCTTGCCAGGTCTGGAGTTTCAAACAACACAGATAGTATTTACAGTACTAATAAATGGTGAAGGTGGTAATACCAATGCCAGAACTGAGTACCATTTTACCAAGCTAAAACTGTTCATGTTTGCAAAGCATACTGGAGAGGGAAAGTAAGAGTTTTGGTTTGAATTCTGAAGGATATCCAGTTCACTAAGAGCCATAGTTGATGACAGAAATAGATGCTTTGAAAACCCAAAAATCCATAGATTTGTAAAGACCTAAATAAAAAGGAAAATAGAAAGAAAATAACTGCTTTGAACAGGGTTGGTTTGCAGGTTTTGGGTTTTTTTTCATTTTTTCTTCTTGTTTCTTCACCCCTTTAAATTTAGTAGTTCATAAAACAAATAAGCCATTCTAAATGGCTTGATTTAAATGTCAGTTATGGGACAGACATGCTTTTTCAGTACAAAAGCAAACACTGAAACTTTCTCTTGTATAGGCAACAGTGAAAAGGATCCTCTCTGATGGCTTAGTCCAGTTAAATCTGAACCATAGCAGAGTCTGCTGAATCAAAAGATAAAATTTTATCAGACTAGCCAGTCTTTCCTCTGAAAAGGCTCTTGGTTACTCATTGCAGTGAAAACTCAATAGAAAAAAAGGAAAAGAGAAAGGGTACCCAACTCTCCTGTATGTGAAAATGGGATTTAAATCAAAAGTCAAGACAGGATATGGACATAATGCAAAACAATTGAGTTCAGTGTCCTCAAACACACAAGATAATTCAGGGCATTAATTTCACACCTTAGTTTACTTCTAAAACATGTAAAATCAGTTATGTCACTGCTATCTAACAGTAACAGTTATTGAAATGTCATATTAATCTGTTGCTTTAGCTTGAGTTAAGCCTGTTCTGTCTGAAATATTAAATCATTAATAAAAACATACTCTTAAAAGCACTGTCTTTATTGCATAAAATGCAGATGAATTCTTGATAGGTGCTGAAAAGAAATATAGGTAAGAACAAATATAATAACCATATATACTTACTATATATCCACTTACACATCATTGCACTCAGTGCTATATCTCAGTTTTATAGGCAACAGACACATCAGCTGTTCAACTCAAGCACAACAAATCATTTTTATAGCATTGATTTGCAAATTTTGCTCACTGAATTGAGTTGCTTCAGCCCTTTGAAATTAATGTGATTGCTGCCACTAACAATGGTTCCCTTTACCAACACAGCACCCTCATTAAACCATAAGCAAATCATAAAACTGTCCCAGATTCTATAAAATAAATCTGTCCTTTTATCAGTAATGAAGTATTCCTGAGTCCCTTTAAAGTTAGCTGTTAGAGGCAGAAGGACTTTTCTTTATGCAAAGGACTCACAATACTGCATTGATTTCTGTGTGTACTAAAAGCAAAAATTGATTTTTCATATGTATGAAAAGCAAACATGATTTTTATTAGATCCATATTAATAACTGTGCTCTTGGTTCTTCTATGAGCTAATAACTTCCTTTTTCTTTATCACTTAAGTCATATCCTCACAAATTGTTGTATGTTATGTACACCTACTGTTATTCCAATTGTTTTTGCCAGTATAAGAGAGAATACCTCATAGCAATGAAGAAGAATATATTTTAGGATTGCATATTTTACTGTACAGCATTTGTTTCTATTTCTGTACGTGAAAAAGAAAAAATAATAACCAGAGTTCCACCTCAAGTCTTTTATCCCTGTTTCATGTTTTTAGCAAAAAAACTATGTCAGAAAGAATTACATGAATCAGAACCAAACAAAGCTTAACAATACATATTTCCCATGTGTCTAATCTCCTTTATGGTCTGAGTTTTAACAAGTAGGTCTACTTAAAAAGAAATTAAACTACAATCACGTCCACTGTCAGTGCTACAATAGTAGCACTCTTCAGGCACCTTTTGAGCTAAAACTGCAATACTATTAGAAATAAATTACTGTGCTCCACTTGCATGGCTGCATGCACAAAACAAGGTGTGTTACTCTTAAAATCACGCTAAATAAATCATACACACAAAATTTGATACTACGAGTAGAATTTCCTAGAACTAGTGCAGAGAACTATACCTAAGTATCTGACATGTGACACCTGTCTTAATGTAGCACTGTCACCCTGGCAGCAGTGTAATGATCCTTGGAAGGAGGAGTAAAAAGCAAAATGAGCTGTATGCAGCTCTCTTTGGCTGGTTATAGGCAGCAGTGACTTGTGCACCTGTCCTCTCAAAAACAGGTTTTGCAAAAGGACCCACAGACCTGTGACCTCAAGGCCCACAAATGAACCAACAGCAGGTACCCCAAAGGACAGCACAGAGGCAGCAACAACCTGACTGCACATCACCCTGTGACTCCTGTCTTGTAATAACTTCCTGGCTCAAGGTCTCAGCAAAATAGGTGCTCTGCACTTTTGCATATCTTCTTTATATGTTGATTATGTTAGCCCAGTGCTGACAGCTAAGCCCTCACATGCTGGCTCTGTTTTGCAAGAATAACTAATATTGGAACACCCTAGTAAGAGGCAGAAATCTCCAAGGCATCCAGCCCTGTCTTCTTGGACTGTTCCGACCAGAAGCAAGGCCATGATCAGAAAGTGCAGGAAACCAAGATGGCATCACCTTGACACAGGAGAGCTTACACCATACATCAACCAGCTCTCAGCTAATTACCATAAAATTAATAAATAATATTATCTGAAAGCAAAAAGCACAGGCAGCTGTTGCTCAGTTAAGAAACTGAATTTTTAGAATCCCCCCTTCTTGAAGCTGCCATTTCAGTCTTCATATTGAATTCTGTGCCTATAAAGTTTGATAAATATCTGCGCACCATCAAGGAGTAATGAGTAGCATGATGCCAGCTGCTGGCTGTTACCAAAGATACAGAATACTGCTGTTGCTGAGATTAACAAGTATACGACTTGGAGGAACATAAAAATAGGGAAAAAAAATTATGCTCTTGGACACAAGCCACAGGGAACACAGAGAGGTACAGCAGGTGTGGATGCAGCCTCCAAAAATCCTTAAATACTGCCTTTACTCTACCTGCTTTATGCTATGCAGTTAGTAACAGCACAGCACCCAGCAGAATTGCAGCAGTATAAAGCCAACTTGCAACCCCATTGAATATAAGGTTCCACAGAGAAGGATCATATTGGAACAAAGTCCCTCTAGCCCTGTAACACAGGATGGCAGCCAAAAATATATTCATATAGAAAGAGGAAAAAAAAAAACCCAGTGATAACACAGAAAACATATGGTACACAGAGAATCAAAATGACTACTTTCCTTAAACAAGGGGGAAGAAAAGCTGAAACCTGTAAGTCATATTCAGGTATGTCACTAGCATGGTGGTGGCCTATATAAAATGAAAGCTGCTTGTGCCCATTGCATCCTGTCCTGTCACATAAGAGCAATAACAACAACATGCTCATGTAGTACGAGGGAGATGAAGTAGGATGGAGGAGGATCTCTTTCAGAGAAGATGGATAATGTTTGAACGTGAATACATTTCTTCACAGATGCCTTAGAAGATATCAGGCACCATCTTTATTTGTGACTTGCATAAACTAGATTATTAGTTCTGGATGGAGTATACAGGGGTATTCTAAGTTGGTTTTGGATTTTTAGTTGTGGAATTTTCATGTTTTCAATTATATGTTTAAATCAATTTTCTATACACCAGTGGAAAAAGAGGTTTGGGTATTTAGCATGCTGAACTACACAGACAGCTACAATCTCTATAGAATTTGTTTCTTTCATGATGACTCCAATTACAATATAGTGCTCTGCCAAAAAAAAAAAACCCACCCCAAAAAACAAACAAAAAAAAAAAAACCACAACCCAAAACCTTCAAAACATGTAGCTATTACTGTACTTTATGGCTCATCACTTAACACACTGAACATGCAGTCCTTATGAACTGACTTTACAAGCCTATCAAGAAAGCAATGCTACCATGACACTGAGTAATTTTGTGTGACAAGAAACACATTCTAGCATATAAGAAATTTGTATTCCAAATAAAAGCAAAGTGACACCAGATTTATCACGCAACAAAAGACTCAGTTACAGTGTAGGAAGAACTATCTGCCCTAGGATACTTCATTCAAATTTAGCATATTTCAAAGAGAGTGTAATTATCTAGACAATAGCCTCTGACTAATTAAGCACTAATTCACCTTAGTTATATTCAGTAACATATCTCCTAAACTATGTCTGTATCAGAGAACAATCAGGTCAGTAGTAATTCTGCATCCCAAAAATGTTGTGTTTTAGGATATTTCCTTAAGGCAAACCAAATCAAGGTAACCTTGTGCTCTACAATTAAGTTGCAGGAAAGCCATCACACTAATTTATATACTTTTTCAGTCACAAATTCTTGGACCTAGTCCATGAAAACTACTGAAAATTATTCTTATATTTTGAAGGAAGTAAGGTTAGAGATGAATGTCTTCGTTGCCACTCTCTATTAGTCAGGAGGATACAGACTTGTCTTTCAACGGTAATAGTTATATTCCATGCCAATGCCTACATAATTTCACTTCTTGAATCTTTTATACCTACATGCTACCTAAGCAATCCAAAAAATCAAGAGAACTCATAGCAGTATAATGGATTGCCTCAAACATTTCCTAATCCACTTGTGGTAATTGGGGAAAATTGGTTCAGGTTTATGTGGCTCCAAAACTTTTGACTGAACGTGAATTTATGCTATTTCTCTTTTATTGCACACCTCCAAAATTCAAGCAGCTCCTTGACACACTACTATCTTGTTCTGAAACATTTTGGCCATCTTAAAAAAACATCGAACACTCATGCTTTTATTTGTTGCGTTGAGGAGGCTTTTTAAGTCTTGAAGTTACAACCATCTATCTGATTGATTCCTAATCTCTGTAATATTTCTAAAGTATACTTTACCTTCACAGCAAGCTCAAAGGTTATGCCCTACTGCATATCCATGCCATATTAAATTGCCTTCAGGGGAATTTATAGGCATTAAAACTATTTCTAGCTTTTGCTAGAAAATAAGTAAGAGGGGAATGAAAAGTGGTGCACAATACAAGCTTAAACTGAAGCTTCTTATGAAGGCACATTTTAGAAAGTAATAAAATGTCACATGAAAGTTTACAGAATAATTTCCTCAAGGAATATAAACTTCAGTTACTATTACATAGCATGCTAATGGAATCTCTTAGAAGTTAGTTTACTTCTTACTTGTGATAAAATTTAATTTATTGGCAATTAATGGTTACTCTTTTTTTGAAGAGGTGGAAAAATGAAAGGGTATGAAGCACTTAAATTTCATCCATGACTTAAGTGAAATATTTCTGTACTCTTAACACGGTCTATCAAAATTGTTTTCCTGGGTTTCCTAACTTTTTTTTCCCCTTTCAAAAGCATGAAATATTGTACTAGCGTAGGATTATTGTGCCATTTCTGAAATGTCATCTAGTCATCATGCCATTCCCTTTCTAAACATTATTTCCTCTTTACAGTGAAAAGCAACTCAAACTAAAATGCACACAGCACAATATAGAGCAAAGCTACTGGAAATCTTGAGGAAAATATGAGCTATCCCTAGAAATAGAAGGGTAAATGAAAATATAAATTTATTCTTAAACAACTTGCTACACTAATCAAAAGTTCTTATTATTGTCTCTCACTTCATAAAAATATTAACCTCTCAAGAATATATCAAAGTTGCTCAAACCTCACAATCAAACCAATGCCAGGAAAACTGTAAATCACAGCAATAAATGCATTTTTTTCCAAGTGTTAGCAGTTCAGCTACTTGCTAGTCCTTTTACATGGTACCTCATTTTCTGTGATAACCTCATTATACCAGAAAATAGGCAATTGTTTCATCAGTCTAATGAAAATGCGAGTGGAGTTTTCAAAAGTATTCACTCTTATCTCTTCTTTGCTCCAGTTGAATTTAGTGTGAGTTTTATGCTAAAATGAACATATTTACCTTTGGGCCATTGAAGCTGCTCAAGGAGTTTAGGTGCTACCTACATTATAGCTCCAAAACTGTGCTGCTGTTCCATGAGATCTCACCTAGGGCCAGACGCCTCACATCACCTTTTCTTCAAGCTGTGTTGGACATGAAATGGACACCAGTGCATGCATTTCTTTCTGACAAATAATTTAGACTAGAACTTTTGTTTCATTTTGTTCCCTCAAGGGAAAAAAAGGAACATATACATTTCCATGTAAAAAAAGGACAGCATTGAAGACTAAAAACTGTTTAAAACATTTGAAAGTAAAGATTTTTCTGTGTTCATTTTCACCTTTGCATACTCAAATGAAAATGAAGGTCTACTATGACACTAACACTGGACAAGAAACTAACAAAACATGGAGTAGGAACCACTGATAAAAGCAAATAAATAGAAAGGAAGTGAACAAAATATTATTGGAATTATTTTTCTATGCTCTGTGCTGCTAACTGGATTTAATTTCCATTTTGAATCATTCCTAATTTCTGTCCTATATTCTCCATTTTCTGTGGGATGATCCAAAATAAAGGTCTAAGCTATATTTTGTAAGGGTCAGTATAAGAAATTTGGGGATTGAGACTAGTGCTGTAACTACCTCTCTGCAGATCTTCAGAGCAGTAGGTTTTGTTTATTGATTGAATTCAACAGCTTCCCTTTCATGTAGCAAATTACTCTGTTTAAAAAAGAGTGTATAAATATTGCCTTTGAGCTATATTTGTTAAATTCATATTGTGTAATCTGATGGCAGTTACAATTTTTCCCCTGAAGTAATATCACACAAAACAAGTAACTTCACCTTACTGTCTTAGAGTAAGTTTAGCCTTATATACATTCAGATATGAACTGTAATCCTTAAAGTTGGTCTAAACCCCAAATGAAGTAGAGTAGATTTTAATACACAGTTCTCAGAATTCAGGAAAAACACTTTTACTTCTCATATTACAATGTTTAGTATAAAACTGTTTCACCTTATACATGAAAAACACACACAGAAGATGACTTACAGGAAGACAGCCTTACCTCCATGATAAACAATGATAACACCATCATGTACCTCCTTTTTTTGCTAATTGCTGCAGGGACATTACAAATATCCTAACAAGGGAGACTAGAGCGCTGCAGTCTTTGATCTGCCAATTAGCTGTGACTCTCTCAGTACATAATATAAATTTCCAAACGTAATAAAGCAAGTTGCTTCTATGTAGGATATAATTACGAAAACTTAGGGACTCACAAGATGAAATAAAACCAGAGCAATATATTGGATTGTGATGACAATATTTTAGGATGATAAAACTGGGGGATACAGAGGGAAGGAAGAGAGGATGAAAGGAGGAGGGGAGATGAACCTTGCAGACCAGAAGGACAAAAGGAGTATTATGGAAGTGTGCACTACCTTTTAGAGCATGAGTTAACTATCCTTTCTGACAGATCAGTTCACCACTTGCCCACACAGAATCATAGAATATCCCGAGTTGGGAGAGACCCACAAGGATCATTAGGTCAACTCCTGTCTCTGTACAGGACAGCCACAAGAAACACACCATGTGCCCAAGAATACTGGCCAAACACTTCTTGAACTCCATCAGGCCTGGTGCTGTGACAACTTCCCTGGGGAGCCTGTTCCACTGCCCAACCACCCTCTGGGTGAAGAATCTTTTCCTAATATCCAGCCTAACCCTTTCTTGGCACAGTTTCATGCTGTTCCCTTGGGTCCTGTCAGTGGTCACCAGAGAGAAGAGATCAGTGCCTGCCCTTCTGCTTCCTCTCATGAGGAAGCTGTAGGCTGCTCTGAGGCTGTAGACTGCTCCCCTGTCTCCTCATCTCCAGCCTGAAAAACTCAAGTGACCTCAGCTGCTCCTCATAACTTAGCATATAAAAGTAAAAGAGAAAACCGTATTACACACAAAATTGACAGCAATCTGCTATTACCCTGTACAAGCCAGTGCTATGCAATTGCAGTGTTACTTCTTTACAAGCAGATCTAATTTTTTTTCCTTTAAAACACTGTCTAATAAGTCACACACATGGAACAGAGCAGCCTCAGAAAACTTAGCTTCTGATCCATCCCCAGTTACTAAGTTCACTGGTATTCTTTAAGCCTTCTGGAACAAATATGACATTTCTGGGAAATTCTCAAGCTAAAAGAAATTCCCAAAGCACTGCAACATGTTACTGATCATGGAAAAGTACTCCTCAATAAAAAACTGGGCAATTCTCAATTTCAGTCTTCTCAGTCTGAATTCAAAGGGACTGTCACAGTCCTCAGTTAAACAGGCTGGATTTACTGTAAAGTAAGAAATCAAAAGGATACTCTGAAATAGCTATTTCTTTATATTTCTTTCTAAGAGGGAAGTATCCAAAAATAAATATTCAGAACCTATATCAACTGTATTGAACTTGTCTGAGCACACCACCTACAGAAATCTTCTCAGAAAAATACACCCAATACTGACTGAAATTCATCAAGCTGATGAAATTAGACCTAAGATTCCTAACTATACACCTCTTAGTAGAAATAAAGGCAGTTACTTTTCCCAAATGGCAATACATTTCTTACACTTAGAAGAAACAATGTTTCCTAGACAGAAAAACTCAACTGTAACTCTTTTAATTATTACCAGACTAACTGAAGTGGGCAGTCCACTAACTACTTCTTTTTCAACTCTGACATCAGGATAAAGTGTTGCAGTCCAAATCTCAACAAATCCAAAGTAAAGCAGATTGCATCTAGTGATTATTTGATTGCATTATCTCTCAATGGCCAAGAGTCATAGACTATGCAAATCAGAGTAATCATGCAAATGTTGGACTAGAAAAAGGTTTTTGGTTTGAAATGTTACAGACCTTGATGAAGTTGCCTGCTCTGAATCAGAGGCAGGTCTGTCTAGATCATGTTGACACATTTGTCTCATTCATAGAAACCTCCAGTGAGATGATTCACAGGTTTTTAGCTTGTCCCAGAACATCATGTAGTTACAGATTTTTCCTGACATTGTCTTCACTACCAATTACTAATTACATCTTGCCCTAGCCTAGATAAATATAAAACCACTTTATTGCTTTTCTTGTCCCTCCACGGTACAGATTAATGTAAGACAGTTCTAGCAACCACAAAACCTTACTAAATTCAAGAGAGGGTGTACACATACCATTTTTTTTAACACTAGTTAAGCTACACTATCAAAGATAGCAATGACACTGATTCCACACCATAACTTTCTGATCAATTCGCATGGGCTTCTGCTTACTATATTGATGTTTGCATACTATAAAATTATTATTTGTCTACAGAATTTATGCATTATACATAAAAATATACTCTTTGCTAGATTCTACCTCCTCCTCCCATTCCATCCCATCCATCAAAGGTACATACAATGTTGCCTTGCTTTGGCTTTTTGGGTCCTACTTTATCGCTTACAACTCCAAGTTCCTTTGGGGCATTAGAGACCCGGTACAGCAGGAACTTCTGATCAATTACATCTACTTAATCTACAAATCCTCTATCTTTGAGTGAGGTTTGTTTTGACTCACTTCCCAGTGGATTCAATTACATTCAGATTAGTTCTGGACCACTTTGGCCTTTTCAACTGCACACATCCTCTTCATCCTGTTAAAGATGGACCTATAGGCTCACTTTTCCTTCTCATACTGTCGTGTTTATTCAAGTTCCTCTTGCCACCTTTTAAGTTTCTTGCTACTTTCAGAGCTTTATCTTTTCCAAATTATGTGCTTCAACTATTCTTCCACACCCATCCTTTGTCCCATCTGTTGCAATTTGTTCTTCAATTTGTATGACTAGTAGTCAAAGAAGTTTTTTTAATTATCTTTATTTTTATGATAGTTTGGTTAGTTGGTTGGTTTATTGGTTTGTTGTGAGTTTTTGTTTGTTTCTGTGGTTTTTTTTTTTTTAATTTTTAATCTTCTCTCTTTTAATACCATCAACTTTCCTGAATGCAACAGCCTATTGGTTTTCACTCCATCTTCCATGACTATCTTTCCCTGAAAGCAGCCTTCAAACAGATTTTTCCCTAGTTCTCTTAACATAAAATGTCAGTTTATGTACTCAAAGAACACACCAGACAGATTTCAGGGTATCTGTCTGGAATAATGACTTGGTTGGGCACATTTTTACCACTTTGCAGATTTGTGTTGATGTGTGGCTCCAGACAGAGCTCTACTGCAATTAATATGGCTCTGCCTGAGATATGGTAGGACATCTATAGAGATCCATTTACTGATGTGTCTGAAAACTTGATAAAAACTTTGGACAAAGGAGGGAGGGAGGAAGGAAGGAAGGAAGGAAGGAAGGAAGGAAGGAAGGAAGGAAGGAACCTAGCTAAGGACTAATTAGGGACCAAATACCACATTTTCCCACATAAAAAAAAAAACCAAACAAACAAACAAACAAACAAACAAACAAACTAAAACAAAAAACCAAATAATACAACAAAGTCACAAAAACATGAATTTCAAAACCTCCCATCAACAAAAGGTCCTCCAAAAATCTTTTTCCTTTTTGCTAATGGAGAAGTAACATGATGTCATGAATGTAGTAAGTCATAGAAACAGTATGTAAAGAGAAAGGGAGAAACAAAGGAAAAGCTTCTTTACAGATTAATAAGACTTCTATTTATGCTATAGATAGCATCTAAGTCTACATAATAAACCTCCACTCTGTAGTTTAAAGTTGCAAATTACCTTTCAGATCTCAACAGGAGAAAGTATGGTATATATTTATTCACGGGTTTATCCATCATTTATCTCCAGTAACAGATTTGTTTCTATGATCTTTTTACTCATGTGGGTCTACCTCATATGAAAACAATCTCTGCAGAAATTTGTATTTTTTATATATGGGGTTTCAGGTGCAGTTGTCTGCTTCCCACCTCTTCCTGGTAATTGTCCTGTTGAGCCACTCAGAGTTGGGTGTTAGAAAAATGCATTCACATTGCCATCTTACATTTCCAAGTTATCCAGACATATTTATTACAGTAGGTTTTGGGGTGTTTTTTTTTAAGGTAGCCAGTATCAGACTATGCACTATCAGCTAGGTGGTACAGTATATTCTGATGCATTCCTTCTGAAAAGTCTTTTTCTTTTCCCTGATCACTGGTACAAAAGTCTTCCTTTAAACAGCTATGCAAACGGTTATAAGTAATGGAAAAGGGGAAAAAAACTTAACGAAATAGTTTTAAGTTTTCCAACTCCATGTATATACATTTAGCTAATTTTATTACAGAAGACCACTTATCTCTGGCCCTGCCATTCTTAGGGTTGAAAAGTATAGCCACTTTTCATGTACCCTCCCTATCCTTCAGGAAAATGTTAATGAACAAAACTAGAAAAGGAGATGCTAGCACCTGTTACATATACACTTTTCTTGGAAAATCATTTGTAGATGGGTTTTGCAATAATATTCACTGATTTTAACCTCCTCAGGCATACCATTTGCAGCCTACTAAGCTATTGAACTAAGTACCTGTAGTTTTAACTGTAGTAATACTGCAGCAAGGATTTATCCCTAGGTTTTATTCACAATAAAGCTGTTAATTAGGTTCTAATATTGATGGGATGCTTCTGACAAATATAGGTGATGTTTCTGTTTTCATTACCTTTTCAGCAAAAAAAAGGGGAAAAAAAAAGAGAAGAAACACAAAGAAGCCTGGTCCTACACTCCTCTTTGCTTGTCAATACTCCTGTGGGTTTTTTTGCAAAAAGCATAAATTGTCATTTAATTTCTTAATATTACCATGACTACCAGTCAATTTTTAGGACATTTTAGTGTCTTCTAGACCACAAATTTTCAATATAAATTTCACGAAACGTGAGGCTGTTCTTTGAAGGGACTGATAGATACAAAATATTTTCTTGTATTTTATTCCCTGACATGCAGCATTTGAAAATATAGAAAGTGGAAAAAATTACCCAAACAGATTATATAGGGATTCAAATAAGTAATGCTGAGAAGCATAGTTGAAGCCCAAAATAAATGCATTCATATAATACCCTTTATACATGGTGAGCTACACTTAGGAAAAGAAGTCAGTGAGCTGTATTAAGCTCCCCAGGGCCAGAAGTCCTGATGAGAGAGAAGACAAGGTCTCCCGAGATGCCACATAAACAACTAGCTGTAGATGTTGCAGAGTGTTTTTCAGCATCTTAGAAAAAAAGAGTAGTTTAAGGTTGAGGTAATGTTTTTTGTATTATATTAGCTTTACTGTACAAAATACATATAAAGCCATTTTAACGCAAAGAAATGTAATCAAAGGAATGCCTTCAGTTTCACCCTTAAATCTTTCACTACTACATTACTTTTAAGATAACAGAGAAACTACTGAATACATCTTATCAAAAAGAAAGAACATTATTCACTTTTATTGACATAACACCTTTCAAACATAAAAACTTTGCAAGTGATATCATTTGATTAAGTAGAGAGAACTGTATAAAAGTATAGTTATTGCTGTAAGTGTTAATTACATTTCAAACCACCTACGATACTATTAAGAACTAGGGGGCCAGTCTAATAGAAGCATTAACAGAATGTTGCCTGGAATGCTTTTCATTTCACTGCATTTCACTTAGTTGTTACTCATATAATACAGATTTTATAATTTTAAATGACGTGATTTTGAAATAATTATGGATTGATCAATTTTTATGCTAAATCTGACATCTGAAATTATTAGTTATGCTTGGTCTGTTCAATATTACTTTCTTTGACTATTCTCCTCTGCAGAAGTTGCACCTAGAAGACAATGGAAGGTTATTTCAGAAAACGTTTTCAAGAAGCAGTAAAACATACTAAAAGCTGTACCTGGTTATTGCTACTGCTGCTTTGTCTTACTCTGTAGGAGATTTCCATGGTCAGGACCAAACGAGCCAGATCAGGTTGGGAAAGTAAAGTTTTATATGTATAGTGATAAGGTGCCTCTGTATAAAATGCTCCCGGGAGACATTACATCCTAGTCCCAGGGTTCAGGTAATCCAGTTAGCTAACAAAACAATCCTGAGGGAAGAAACACTCACCAGAAATAGGAAGAAAAAAAAATAAAAGAGAAGCCATTTTAGACAGTTACTTTGAACATGAGATTTTAGCTCACGGCAAACAACTGTATGAAAAAAACATACTTGTTTTCTCACTGTTCTGCCACTGTGTTCAACATTCTGTTAAAATGATAAAAGATAGGACTTTCACATTTCTGGAGACAGCATGTGGAATATGTCTGGAGACAGCATGATCAATGCAATTTTGCCATGTTTAGTGGCAGAAATTAGGATATTCCATACCACAACCTAAATACAGACTTGCTGCATAAAGATCTTCACAGTTTTGTTAAATTCATTCTACCAGAAAGTTAGCTCAAATAATTTGAATCTATGTCAATAATTTTAATAGATGTTTTCCAAGTGACAAAAGACTGGGACTATATTCAAACCATATGATATGGTGCTATGATGAATTGATTATGACTTTTAAATTCAAGAAAGCAATGAGAAATTCAGACACCTGCTTCCCAACCCTGTCAGAGCCTGAATTAAAACACTCCAGAGAAAGAACTAGGGGCTCTGTGCAGACTAGCTTCTACTGTTACATATTCATGTATCTCAAATCTCTGCTTTATAATTAACACTTAACATATACTTCTGTTACCATGGTCAATTAAATTCTTCTCAATTAAACAGCTTCCTTTTTTTTTTTTTTTTTAATTTTTTAAGAAAGCTTATTCTCATTCTTGCACAGCATACACTGAAGTAACAAAGCTACCTTCATTCCTACATGTCAAATTTTTTGGGGTCCCCAGGTGGAAGCTGTTAACAAAATAAGTTTCTCTCACTGTGATATTATGGCTATTTGCTGGCACTGCTTAGGCTCTGCTTTAACAAAGCTTCTTTTCATTAAAGCAGTAGAGTTTTCCCCTCACTGAGGCTACTCAAAAGTATGAAACTGCTGACATGTGTGAGAAATCCTTGGCATATTCCTTTATCAGCATATAAGATTATAATTTTAACCACCTGTTCTACAAAAACCTGCACTCCTATCAATGTTTCAGCACTGATGTTTGGAAGGCAAATGGCAAAGAAAAATATGTTAATGAAAATATTTGCTTATTTTACTTGCTTTACCTATTCATACTATAGAATAAATAAATGAGTCTATTTATATATTTGATGGTCTTTTTATAGGTGGAAGTAGATATTTACTTCAGAATAAAGGAACAATGTATCACCTTAATAAGGGTTTATCCAGCAGAGCTTGCTTTCCAGGTCACTCCAATCACAGAGCAATACCAAGTTGACATTAACAGAAAGATACTACTAACAATCTTAAGCATAGCTAGAGAACCCCCTGCTGTCTACCAGTGAGGGGAACCGAGTTGGAAACCTTTAGAAAAAGCAGCAGGCCATGAAATGCCAAATAAAATTCCCTTTTTCATCAAGAGATAAAGAAAAAGCACACAGCACTACTTTAACAAATAGGATTTGACAAAAAAAAAAAAAAAAA
>VXBX01001370.1:178624-232827 GCA_013400415.1 Scytalopus superciliaris
AAACACACACCACTTCTTTAAAAAAAAGGATTTAAAAAAAAAAAAAAAAAAAAAGAGAAAATAGATGCAGGCATTTTTCAACAGTTCTTGCTTTGACAAAGGGAATATTTCGAAGAAAAAGAGGTTTTTTTAACCTTTTGAAGAAAACAGAAATCACATATGCAAAAACCTACTTACAGGACTTTTTTAGTCCATCTCTCTCACAAAAATACCCCCTAGTGTGACTACAAATTACCCACAGATGGTAATAACTACAAAGGTAAAACAGTTGTCTAATTTTCTCTAATTTCTTATAAAGTTACTTTTACACCCTCAAATTCCATGCTTCCTGATTTGCTTATCAACACTTTCCATTTATTGATGTAAGCACAAAAGAAATCTCTGAATCTGTAAAATACACAGGTTCAGTTCTTGTAAAAATGGGTAATAATTTGGATTATTCAGGCATATTAATACAGTATAGGTTCATTCTCAAAATGGTTTTGTGGGGTTTGTGTTTGTTTTTTTGGTAACTTTAATGCCTGTGATTAAATTACAGCTTTATGTATAATTTACATTAATTTTAGTCATGCCTGGGAGTATATATACTAATACACCCCTTTACACATATAAACAATAGGAGCATTTTTAAATGAATTTGTATTTCTGTTGTTATTTTCTTTTGATTATCTAGAAGTTTGACTAAAAGTTATGGAAATATTCCAGCTTCTCACCACACCAAAAAAGAACACAATTCAAGACCTTGAAAATTTAGTTGTGCTATTCTTTCTGGATTTCTGAATTATTTACTTTATTACCAAACACACAAGTTATTCATCATTCCTTTGTTCAGTAACATCTAAGTTAACAGCTACAGACCTGGAGTTATTTTGTGACTTTTCAGTTAAACAACCCATCAACATTTCCTTTACATTTCTATGACTAATGTTTTATTTCTGAAATCTGCTCATGAAGCTTCTACCACCGTAGGTTCATACAAAAATATGTCCTAATGAAGTCATGAGGATGACAAGGTTATAGTGTATTTATTTTTAAGGCCAAGACTGCAGAACTCCATGATATATTTCTCAATTTGATGTATGTAAAAACCAATGAAACTGAACATGCCTCTTCACAGCTAACAAAAGCTGTGATCTGCTAGAATAAAAGGTCATTTAGTGTGAATTTTGCATCTTGTTTGTCTCTGACATAGCCAGTGCCCATATTAGAGTAATTCCAACAATTTCAAGCGAAACTACTTTTATCTTGGGTAGTTTCTGACAAAATTTACTGGTGAGACTTTTCATATAGTGAGACTGTTTCCATATGATCAGTAGAGTTTGAACTGAGCCTACTATGATCTACCAATCGATCATCTAACCCTAATGCTTTCCTTTGCTTCCTTCTTCCTCAGTGCTAAACTTGCATATCCAAAGCTGAGCTGGACACAGTAGTTTAGACACTATCTCACTACTCCTCACATGTCATCTATAGAGCAATCACCTCCAATAACCCTTGAAAATCAAAAATCAATTGACCTACCTACTACTGTAATCATGCCAATTGAAAAAAATGACTTTCACAGTTCTGAGTAGGACGGCACAGGGCAGGATGCTGACACTTGGCAAAGACACAGTGAAATTTCCGTATTTAGGGAAAATACCAATACAATACTCTGTTTTGAAATGCTATTCTTCAGCCACCTCCAATGCTCAAATGAATGCTAAATAGGGGATAGAATTGTCTCAGCTGATGCTCCCTGAAGTTGTCACTTCCAATGCCTGAAAGGGCGATTCCTTCATCTCCTTTGCTGCTGGTGCCAATAGATACTTGAAAATGAAGAGACAAGGGCACACTCCTGATCTTCAAATGTCAAAAAGAAAATAGTCAACTCAGTCCCCCTCATAAACAACTAAATGTTGAAAAAAAATATTAAATGCTGCCTCTTCCTATCTTACCTTAAGCCTTAAAAGTTCTCCAGTAAAAGAAAGCGGAATGGCGGGAGAGAAGACGAAGAGGAATGGGAAAGCACAAGGTACACAGGTTGAAATTAATCATGCATTTTTACTAAGAGCACTTAGATGTTGAATTAAACAGAGGAATTCTCCCTGATATATTCTGTTCAAGAAAAAGCTGAATGAGAATGATGCTTACACTTACCCAGATTCTACTATTTCCTACTGAAGTATGAACCAACAGCTTCAGATCCCACTAGAAAAAAATGGAAAAATTCCAACCAAATCTAAAAATCAGTCTATGCTATTGTAAAAAGAAACTTGATTCTTGTGAAAGTATGAAATTACAACTGCTATTGAGTTCTGAGAGAATGCATTTTTCAGTTAGATAACATCAATCATTTACAGAGATAGTGCTCCCAGATTATTCTGTATTATATTTTAATATTTTGTTTAACCAGTCAATACTTATATTATCACAGTAACATGTCCCTTGCTTTTCTCTAGGTAGGGAACATCCAAATCCATTCTACAGTAAAGAAAAAATACCAAGAGCTGTGGAATGCGATTAATCTCAGGCAGATCTACTTTTAGTTAAAATTTTATAAAAATCAAAACTTTTTTTTTTTAAAATAAAGCCATACTCAGCCAATAATCCAAAATAATGGGGGCAGAAATTATAACAATACTTTTCAAATAGATTAAAAAGAATTATACTTCTACCTAACATCCTCTAAGCTACTTTTAAGAGTGGATCTTTTCATAATATTATTCTCTTTCCTGATGATGTGGGCTGTGCTCAGTTTTGGCCTGTAGCCTGAATAGCAATGTGACAGGTTATAACTGCTTAGGGCACATCAGTCATAACATGGAAGTCACATGTTGGCCAAGAGGGACACAAAAAAGAGAACATAATATGTTTTTGGAATGTTGGCTATATTTTGGTTTGTGCCTGTGGTATAAAACCTTTTCTCTATATTTTTTAAAATTCACTGTTAGGCAATTCTGCAATAAGTAAACAATTCCATGGTGAATTAGGCAATCACATCTCTTTTGTGGAAAACTTTAGGTCTTTAGCTGTGTACATCTTATAAGTCACAAAGTACTGGTGTTTTATTTTTGTGTTGAAACACTGTGTTTTCAGCTCTGCAGCCCCAGTCACACTAAACATTAAGTAATACAATGTAAATGTCTGTAATGCTAAAAAATCTTATCAGCCTGTTAATAAGCCAAAGGTATCCATAAAATGATGATGATTGGAAAAAGAAATCCACAGGTGTGCAGGAGGAATTAAGTCTTCAAGGTTTTTTTTTTTTTTCACTTAAAGTACAAAGTTTTCCTGCAAATCCTGCATATTAAGTCCAGATATTCACAGTTTTCCAAGTGGCATCATGTCCCTGTTTATTATCAAATGTTTAAAGACAAATACGTCAGGAAAGCAGAACATAGGGAACAGTCACATCTGAATTCAAACACAATGCTTTAAGTGCAGGATTTAGGTTTGACTGCTGATTTTCTACAGATTTATGATTCCTTTTGAGACACCCTCAGAGGGAGAAAATATGTCCTCAAGGCTGTATATGTAATCTGCTAAAAATCAAGAATCTTTGTCAAATCAACAGGAATTAGTCAAAAGAATTTCTCACCTGACACTTAATATAATATGTTGAATAAACACTGCCAAATAAACCTTACCAATTTAACCCTTCCAAGAGGAATTTTTGAAAATGCTCTGTTATGCCAACCCTGATGGTTATGAGATCAGCAATTGTAATTAGCATCAAAAATAGGCCATCACTTGTTACTTCCAAACAATTCAGAGCCCTCTAATATCCAAACAGTATTTCACAAATTTAAAATTGAAACTTTTAATTGTGCTAAACTGTGGGCAGAAAAGGCCCCACCACTACAAGGTGTTCTGATGCCATGCCAAAGCCAGAGCTTGGTCAAGTAACAAGACAGACGAAGCTCATACATTCCTCCTGAAGGTCTGTTTCCACCTAAAACTGCCTCTGACTGACTGATGTCCCAAATGAGGGAAAGATGAGAAGCCAGGAAAGACTCACACTCTACAAAGAAAAATGTCATAAGTACATTGTAAGAATCATTGAATCATAGAACATTCTTATTTGAAAGGGACCCACAAGGATGAAAGAAGCCCAGCTCCTGGTCCTGCACAGAACCAGAAGTCTATGATACTACTCTTAATGAGCATATACGATCATGGGACTACACCAAGGATCACTGTTAGTGAGAGCTGCCAGTCAGGGAAAATGGAGAATTGAGGAATTTGACAAACCAAGAGGGAGATGAAGACTTGATGTTGAGTAACTACATACAAGTTGTTGAATGCTTGCTTTCCTAGTCAGTTTTCTATAGACACAAAAAATCAGTGTTAACACACTTACTTATCTTGTAAGTGAACTCTAATTAGCAAATAGTTAGCTACAAATTTAGCTAAAGTTAACAAAACATGGTCTCAAATTATCCTTTCAGAGGTTTAGTCCCACGGGAATAAGAAGGCTTCAGCTACGATCCCAGTCCTTTTTGGGGACATATTTACCTACAGACTGTCTCAACTCTGCCAAGATGTACACCAGATCTAGTCCCTGGCCACAGAAAATCCAACAGGGGAAAGCTGGTGGAGGCAGCCTCTGTACCCTGCAGTGTGCAGATGTGAGACAGGGGGCCATGAGCACCCTAGGGCAGGTCCCGGAGCAACAAGTTCTGCCAACATGTGAGAGGCCAAGGCAAGGGGTCATTAGGCAGAACATGCAGAATCAGCATTTCTGTGGACTACCCAGATGGTCAAGTTTCCATGAAGGATCCAGCCCACGGCTAAAGCTGCCTTAGAAACAGAAATATCCCAAATTTTTCCACAGGGACACTTGGCATATGGGAAGATTACAGGGGATATAAATTTATACTGACCATCATTCAGTAAGCTTAGCCACACACTTGCCTATTCAAGTGAAAAAATTAATATGCTACAACAAGAAAATAAATGTGTATAATAGCAATCTAAAATGAGATCCCCCAAAATCCAAAATAATAGGAAACCTGCTACAAAAGTGTAATAGATAGTGTGTATAAATCAGTCATTTACATATATAATACTAATACAGCAAACAGCTTTGGATTTTTTCAACATTTGATATTTACAGAAATATCTTTTATACATCCCTGTTATGCAAGTTTGCACAGTGCAATAATACTTTAAATATACCATCCTTCTTTTGAGGCCTAATCCTGAAGACCATACATGATACAGAATTGTGTCACAAATATAATTTACTTTAATACTCACATCTTGAGCCCATACCACCTCATTACAGGATATGTAGTGTGCCTTACCAAGTTCCTCAAAGTTATAGGACGCTTGCATAATTTTCTTTAATTACCTAGGTAAATGCAATATTTTCCTCTTTTATCTTAATATCTTCAGATATAAATTGAATGTTCCAAGATACATACTTAAAAGTTTTAGAGACATTTTAAAAATTCACAAAACATGCATTTGACTGTTTCGTTTCTGCAAGGTAATATGAAACTTTTCTTGCATAATGAAAGCACATTTTTGCCTGATTTAAATAGACTATATTTAAATGCTCACAGTTCATTTCTGTTCATCTATCTTGGTATCTAGCCATGTATCATTTAGAAATAGTCATGTATAACAGAAGATGCATTAACTATGCACTTACAGCAGGGACAGACAGCACCACATGTGTCTGTTGTTCTACTTCACACAAAATTAATTTTTTTTTCTTACCAAACATCCCGGTGATGCAATGAGAAGTCTTCTTTACACTATCAGAACCATATTTATTATGAAATTGATTTAAACTTACCATAAAATCCATCAACAATCGTCTTTGATATTTTGAATATTCATTAACCAGTAATGGAAAGAAGTAATAGGAATTTGTTTTGAAAACATGTTTTCAATAATTGTCTAAAATTTGAGAGATTTTAAATCTTTGGTAGCCACTTTTCTTACTTGGATGAAATGAATGATTAATATTAAACAGTAACGAATGGAAAACTAGAAATTTCAAACATGATCCTTTTTGCTTCTGCAGTGACAATTAGAAGACAATTAAGAGAACAGAAGGCAAGAGGGGTATACAATATATAGTGAGATGCATTCAACATTTAGGATTATAGACAATCCTGAATGTCTAAGAACAACAAAGCAGGGAATAAAGAAACATCCAGAAAACGTAGTCATATTTACGCAACAAAACAAACATTGGCCAAAAATACAGGAAGGTTACCATGAGAGACAGAATTGCCAGAAGCAGAAATTTGACAGACTTGATTAAGCTGCTGGTCCATCAAGCTCGTGCTCCGCCTTTGGCTGTGACCATTGCACAATAGTTCAGAGCAAACCTCCTTCAGTATAACTACACTAATGATGCCATATATTGAGGAAAGCTTCCCTCTTGATCCCTGTGGCAGTCATCCTAGTTCCTGAAGCATGAGATTAGATTACCTCATTTTAGCATACCTACCTACAGTTACTATTCCTTGTCATACAATTATTGAAAAATATCCAACTGCAGCTGCTGACTCTGTGATTGTCCATGCTTTGGCAAGAAGTTTGGAAGAGCAGCTTTTAATCTTGAGGCATTTAAGTATATTTCTGTAATCTCAGGGAGAGAGAGCACATATAGCAAGAGATTTTTTGCAAGTGGATATGAAAGGTATACATGAGAAAGGGAAATAAATATTTTAAGCAAATATGAAACTGCTTCTTATAGATAAATATTTCAGCTAGATCCTGTCAAGGATACTGTGGACATTAGGGAACCAAACAGGACATATATACTTGGTTTAAGTGGCAAGAAACACTGCTGTAAGTTTTGAGTCAAATTCTGTTATTACCTCCCGTACAGCATTTAAATGTCAGGAGGATGAAATAGCTGCCAGGGTAAGAAGCCACACTAAGATACCATTTCTTTATAGTACTAATTATCTCTTTGTATATTTAGCATATTTCTTTAAGACATACTGTTTATGAGTTGCAGTTCAAATAATAGGCATTCCTGCTTGTGAAAAACTCAAAAAGGAAGTAAGAAATGTAAGTATGAGACTCAAAAAATGGTGATATCATCCT
The DNA here is from genome assembly GCA_013400415.1 of Scytalopus superciliaris. Taxonomy (NCBI): domain Eukaryota; kingdom Metazoa; phylum Chordata; class Aves; order Passeriformes; family Rhinocryptidae; genus Scytalopus; species Scytalopus superciliaris. The sequence goes on from VXBX01001370.1 coordinate 185,678, forward strand.
AAACATTTCTGAATGATGATATCATCCTAGGGTTTTCTACAATACTGTTCTGTTCAACTGTGGTGTTCCTTTACTTTCTTAAAACCTTTCTTATCACAGTCTCCTCATGCCAGCCTCATTCCATTCATCTCTTCCTTTCTCACTTCTCTCCTGGCTTATCAAACTCTCCTGTGTCTGGGCATGCCTCCTTTTTACCTTTTACTGTGTGTGAAAGCACTGGCTTCAGCACATTCAATCAAAAACGTACTGAAAGCCTAACCCAGTGAAAAAAGTCACGGACCTACTATGTATTTCATATCCCTTTTCTACTATACTCTGTATCAGGGACATCTAGAACTATTTGCAGAGCTGTGTTATCAGTTGTTCCTTAAGTGACACCCTAGAATAAATAAATACATTAGCAATTTTCTGTATTTATTTTTGGTAGGCAATTTGAGAGACAAATTATCTACCTCCAAACACGGATATAAATAAGCATAAACTATGCAGATGTTTTCCTCCTCCCTGTCAGTGTATTTCAACTGCTGGAACATGCTGAACTTGTTTACCTTTTGAGCAATGCAGCCAACTTACAGAGGAACAAAGCCCTGAAACATGCTATATACTCCCTTCTCCAACGAACTTTTTTCATATGAAGCAAATATAGGTCACATTCTAACCAATCCAAAACTGAATAAAAGAAAACAGGAAATGCAAAAATGGTATTCACACATAAGGAAGCAATTTAGTGGTAAGCCCTTAAAATTAGGGAGCTTGCATAAGGTCTATGCATTTACCGTCCTAAAAATGTCACATAATTAGTTTTCAAAAGTCTTTACCAGAAGGTGTGATTTTCAAATAATTAAATCCACCCATTTTCCTCTCTCCAAAGACAACCAGAATACTTCCAAGACACACATAATGACAAGTGACATAAGGTCCTACCCCTGTCCTAGTGAAGTCTATGCTGGGAGATAAATGCACAGGAGCAGGTTGAGACCCTAAAGCGTAAGTCTGACATAAGAAAGAAAAGAATGTTTTCTGTTGGTTACAATATTATGAAAGGAGACACTCCACTCTGACGTACTTGCATTTACAAAACCGCAGATCCCTCAAGAGCAACAAGACTCACCCTTTTCTAATATTCAGTATACGTCTAACCATGAGAAATAAAGAGTCTGTATCTTTTAAAACATGGAGCAAGCTCTATTTGTCTACTCCTCTCTAAACTGATATATTCCTGACTATTTCTAGAATACCTTGCAAGATGGGGAATTATTTTTGCCAAAACCTATGTCAACTAGTATTATAACAGAAAATGCTGCCTTGATGTCAACATTAACCCCTTTCTGATTATTCTTGTAAAAAATTACAAATTTTAAAACATGACATTTCCTCTTTGGTTTTGTCTAGTTTAAACTTCTTTCTGCTCTGTTTACTATAAGGGTTTATGCACATTTGAACCTTCAAAGCACTGCACATACTAAGCATTGCTATTCCAAAGCATAAAGTGAGGCTCTGTGAAAAGCTACAGCATACTTATTTTTCATTTGACTTTGATTTAGATATTAGACATACAGACTACTTCAATTCTAAATCTTTTGCAGGTTTCACTGTCTGTACTCCTATCTTCTTCCTTGAGGGAGAATTTTGTTCTCCTCAGTGAGGTCAATTATGTGGGCTTAAAGAAGCGGTGGAAATATTGGCATTGGAAAGCTGCTGAAATGTCAGGAGAAATCCTCAAAGGCTTTTCTTGCAGGTGAGAGTTGCCAGAGTGATATAACAAATGCAATTCCCAGTAACAGATATTGATGTTCTCTCTCTTTTATGAAGGCTGTGACACAGACTGACATCCTACTGCAGAAGAAACACTACCCCAACCAACACCCTTCCAACACCTTCAACACTACGTACCGCAGCAGATAAAAAATACAAACCCCCATTCTACAAGAAGATTTTTCTGTGAAGGGACTAGTGTGACATTCCTAATTCTGAAACACTCTTTAAAACTTTGGTAAAACCTCCCAGAAATACAGCTGTGCCTCTCCATCCTCCCAGTGAGGTTCCCACTGCTCCATATCCAGAAGAGGACGTCTGGAGCCATGGCACACAATACTGGAAGAGGTGACTAGGCAGGTCAGATTGGGCCCTGCACGTTCAGTCATCTTTTAAAGCATCAGTCTTAGTAAGAAACCATGCAGTGGATTCCTACATCTTTAATATCTTCTGGTGACAATATCGCAGGCGTAGTGTTCCCTCTCTGGCTTTGTCCACATCTGTGTTCTCAGAAAACTGGCAGAAGAAATGGTAAAAAAGGAAACATGAAGAGGAAAGCACGAGCAGGTGAAGGTGTTATAGTTAGGACTTTTTCTTTTCTACATTTTAGATTTCCTCTTTTCTTTCACATTGATAGCCACCAAATGTTGCTAGTACCCTGCTCCTATAATGAAAAAGGAAATCAGTAGCCCCTCCAAGCCCTCTCAGATATATCAGATAATTCTTGAGAAAAATTCATTGATATAAACTCGGAAGAACTTCATATCCTCATCACAGGAAAACAGGAATCATAAAATGGACTAACACAAGTTTTACCTCTGAGTTCATCCTGTTCAGACAGCAGAAAATCCTAGAAGCAAAACAAGAAACTGCAGCCCCCTGAAAATTGAACTAATGAACCGTTTGCAAAGGGAGTTCAGCAAAATTAATATCAAACCAACAAAAGATTCTGCCATGTACTGCAGTGCCATCTTCCTGCTGCAGGTAATACCTGTTCCCTATGGAGAACAGGTACAGCCGTGCTCCCTTTTTCGGTGTATGGAGCCAGTTTTGTTCCTTTTGATTATGACAAGATAAAACCTGGAAATGAAAACTTATCTTGCTCACCCTTTCCAAAGGCAAGACAAGAGTAAGGCATAATTTTTGACTTTAACATATGAAGTCCATAACTATTATGTCAAAAATCTAGCTAGCAACTGAGATGGTTCTTTCTGGAAAAATCCAGATTCTCCAGCTAGTTTTCACAATGTTAAGTCAGTCATAAATACTGAATTATTCACAGTTCAATAAATGATCTAAAATAAATTTCAACTCACTTTCATAATTCTCATTGTACACTCACATACACATAGAATTTGGACATTGTCATTAGATAAATATATCCTAATCATGAGTAGATATATATCAATACACATACATATGTGTATATATACACAGAGAAATAAAGCTGAATGCAATAACCCAAAACTTAAAAATAGGTGAGCTACTGGATAGTCTTTAGGTGGGCTAACCCTTGAAAGTGCACAGAAAGAAACACCATGAAAAGTTTCTTATTCTCATATTTCATTTGACAGAAAAGAATGAATTATGGTATTACAATAATTATTTTAAATGCATAAAAAAATTAGGTTATGATTTTTGAAAAGTAATTTCTTTTAGGAATTCTGCAAATTCCTATCAAACTCCAAAGATTTTACTTCTCCTTTATTTGACAAGACTTTGATGGTGTATGATAGAGACCCTGGCTTGATCAATCCCCAAAGGACAGAATACAAATCTCAACTGCTGCAGAAGGAAAAATAGGTATGAAAAGCTCTTGAGATTGACCTTCCTACACAATTTGCTGTGCTCCTGTTTCTGTTCAAAGAAATACTGCCATAAACTCTTCTATGATGTTTCTGTGCATTTTTCTAGTTCTAGTTCTGAGAAACAGTTGAAAAAAATCTTAAATATGGCAGGATAAAATAAGAAGGGAAGAAAAAGAGACTCTCAAACTGACACAACCAATCATTGAGGGGAAAAAAAAAAGATTTTAAAAAAGGCAGGAAACAATGTAAATCTGGTTTTGGTAATCTGTATGTAAAACTGATCTGTCTCTATACCTTCACTTTCTTCTTACTGAACACTTCATATCAGAGAAAGCAGATTCATGTATAATACCTTTCCTGTCAGTGCTGTTGCTTAATTAGTCAACAAGATGTGAACCTTATGATAAAAATAATTGAGTTGGGGCCTTCAGTCTCTGAAGAAAGTCATCAACATGTAGGCTATTCTTACAAGATACGGGTTTCATACACTGTGAATGGAAAAAGGAACACTGCAGTAAAGGACTATACAGAACTTTGGTCTCAAACTATATATGCTACTTAGTCTACAGTGCATGCTTCCATTTTTAAAATATTTGTAAGAAATTGGTAATAAATATAAATATATGTAAATTTTAACTAGCATTCCCATTATGCAGCACTTTTTTTCAATGATGACGGTTGGCATACATAACTCAGAAAACTTTTTTCTCCCATCCTCTCCTAAACAAGCAGGGGAAACATATGTGACATATAATACAGAATTTCTGCATTTAGATGCAACAGATACATAAACTCGAAAAAGAGTCGAAAATCCACAAACAAGACAGTAATAGAAATGGATTTGTTTAAAATATTTTTCTACAAATGATGGCATTTAATTCTGCATGCAATATTTCTTCGTCGATCCTCAGGAGAATGATGCTTTGTCGTCTTATTTCCAAATGCATTAGTCTTTAAGCTGAAAGCAGGCAATTGCTGAGACAAAAATGTATTATCAATGTGTTCAATAAATTAAAATGAAACTATCAAACCTGTATTACAGTACTGATGTTTTGAAACCACTACCTTTAAATCTGCATTAGATCAAATTATTACTTTTCTACATGATGAAAGTTCAAGTTGAAAATCATTTTGTAGACACATCAAAACTAAAGTCTGTATTTTCTAATGTATAAAATCTCTCTGTGATTTAATGGGCCACTCATCTTTCCTTCTCTGCACAAGTAAGAGTAAGCTGTACATTATAAAAACACTCGTTTCCTTGTCTCACTTAACTTCATTTAACTTGAACTGTTTCCAGAATACATAAACACAGTGTATGTGAGAATTTGTTCCTTTAAGGTCCCTCCCTGTGCAGTATTATCCATCACAATACCGCACACTTTCTGAAATTTGTATTTCTTTTTGAAGAACTGAGAACTCACTTTAGAAACAGTGCTGGGTAAGAATATATTCTTCACTGTGTCAATACATTCAAAAAATACTGCTCATGCCATGATATACAAATGAACTCCCCACATGAAGTGATGGAACTGGAGAGTCAGTAATTCATTTTTTCTAATAATTCCAGTTTTTTTATTCTAGTTTTTGTCCTTCTGACAGCAAATATTGCATGTTTTCCTTTGACAGAATTTTGATTTTGAAGAGAAGCAAGAAACTGTTGTAGATCATACTGCCAGAGTATCCAGCAGACATTTTATACAGAGGATTCTTCTCTTTGTCTTCACATTGACATTCAAGATTAGTTCCATTTTTTCTTCCTAATTAGCTTTTCCAAGACAATTGTATATTTGAAACAAACACAATACTTTCCCTCAGGGCATCAGAAACTTAATCTTTCCAATTTCCTTTCAACAGACATTCAAAACAAAGCAGTGTATTGTAATTCAGTGGGGAATTAAGAACTGCGTGACGTAAAAAATGGAAAAAACACTATTTAAATAAATTCAACATAGATGTCAATAAAAATATAGTAATGAAAAATCCTTTAAGTCACCTTGTTAATACCTGACAGAACTGCCTGTTCACATTAAAGTGTGTTTGCCTTTCAAAGGAGGTTAAGATACTAAATTTATATAAAACAGGAATTTTATATTCACAACAACACACTAAGTGATTAGCATTAAACCATTTGAAGTATCATAAACAATGATAAAATAAACAATCTGAGGTCTTTCCAGTCACTTTATCCAGCAGTCCTCTTTGCAATTCAAAACCAAATTTTTTAAACTTTGATCATTCTACAAAGATATAGTCCCTCACAGAATTATTTTCTTTATATCTGATATAAAAAAATCAATAATGCTAAGCACACAATTAGAAGATTATGGTGACAAACTGTAAGGCTGTTAATAACTTTTTAGGTGGAAGTCCACTTGCAAATCTTATCAATAAAAGTAACGGTTGGAGCAGCTTTTGGATTCTGATCAACAAGTCACTAAGAAAATAACTGCAGGTCTTAATTCAAAAATTTTGGAGAATTGAAAATTATAATCTTTGTGGCATATGGCACACTACCAGTGTAGGCTACCAGGAAAAGAGCTCTACAGTATGTCTTTTTTGGCCTACTAACATGCATAGTAGTACACAGTAATTTCTACTGTATGCCATTTATAAATAATGCTGTGTACATACATGGTGTATGTATTGTATGTATATACATATCTAGACATTACAGAACTTCTTAAAAGTGAACACGTCTCATTCCTGTGTAGATTTCAGCTTCAGCTGTGCCTCTTAAATAGAGTTCAGCAAGGTACTTACTGATGTATAGAGGAAACCTTCTCCATTTAGGGCTATATACAACCCAGTCTTTACACCCTGGATAGCAACAACTCGAAGTCCCACTGGTATGAGGTTGAATAAAGCTGTGAAGAAAAAACATGACCAGATGTGAATATTCCATGATTAACAAAATATTCTAACAAATATCACTAATAAAAAGAAAGAAAATTAGTCGCACTTCTTGAAAAGTTCATCCTCAAAATTAAAGCATAAGTATCTATCTAACACTAAGTTCTGCAATAGTTCAGTATCTAGTTCAATTGCTAACTAGTAAATAAAAATCACAGCAAACTGGACTGTAATAATTTACACAACACTGAAAACATGAGCATCAGGCAATCTGAAAAGAGTCAAAGAGGCCAACAGTTCCTTCACGAACATAGATTGATCATGGTACTTTTGACATACCCTGAAGAAAACATATCTCTCTGATGCGGGCAAGTAATACACAGGTGTCAGGTAATGGCAGAGGCTTATCATAGTTCACAAAAGCACTAAAATAGTGCTTGACTCTAAATGTGCATAAATGTTATTGAGCTAAATATAGAACATGCTCAAAAACTTGGAGGGAAGGAGGAATAATTAGAAAATAATTAGAAAACCACCTAATAGCAAATACCCTAGGAATGGTATATATCTCTGTAGTAAGAAAAACAGACACAACTTTGATCACTGTCTGCAAAAGATCAGTGCGAAGTGTGGGAGTGTACCAGCCTCACCACAGAAAAACACAAGGATAAGTTATATAAGTAGGAGACATACCAGTTCTTCTAAGAATTATGTCAGCACACACCTATACTACATTTACTGACTCATACTAGAAAATCAGATGCAAAGCACACATCAGTCTTGGAAGAAAAGGTCTGGACAAGACAGAGTTCATGCTAAATGCTTTTCCAATGTGGATGATTCAAGGACTCACAAGTCCTTGGATGAAAACCAAAAGCACAACCTGTGTGTTCTACACATGGAGCGAGGACTATGGTTCTACCAAGTCAGGTGTCAGGAACACAGTAACACCTATAGTGAGTTCCTCAAAATTTAGGAAGGCCATCCAGACATCCATTGGTGTGATCAGAAAGTGTAGTGTATGAGGCTATCTGTAATCAGCATGCCAGAGTTAAAGCCCAAATTGAAACAAAAAGGGTCATGTAACTGCAGTGGACAAATATATGTCTCGAGGTGTGAAAACTCCTGTTTGCTCAAAGGATACAAATTCTTACTTTGTTTATGATCAAGTCATTAGAACCGAGAAAAAACACAGGTTGACTATTAGAATTTAAAGATAGAACTGGATGAAAAAACAAAATATTTTTCCTTCAACACTGTCATGCATAAAAACAATATGTAACATTAGACCTTTTTAAGAATACACAAAGGCAGTATAAAGCCAAGAACTGTAGCAGAGTCCTTCCTAAATCTGTAGAAAGGAAAATATATTCAAGCTCTAGAAGAACAGAAAACAGTTTTGGGGGAGCTTACAAAGTGACATAAAAGAGATGACAAGAAATAGCACAAGTAATAGCATTTTTTAATTTCTGTCATTTTCAAAAAGCCTCCATTATGCTAGGATCTTCACTAGAGAATTACTGGCCACAGACAAGATTCTCATGGCTCTCACAGACAAGACATCCTAAGAGTATATAGGTTAAACACTGCATGGTTTGAGGGCTTTCAAGTGTTCAATATAATTTGGAAGCTAAAAATTAATTATAAAGTCATTACCCTTAAATGAAACAATACCACAAACAGCAAAATCACTGTTGTGGATGGTGGAGGGGGAGTCTGTCACTGCAAAACCAAGTTTCAGATAGCAATTGAGTTTGGTTTATTGCCTAGAAGAAAAGAAATTGTGAGGGAGGAGGAAACCTGCACATGAACACCATGCTAGAGAGAGGTCAGCAACAACTGAGGGGACACCAGGAAGGAAAAACAAACAATACTTATATAAAGAAAAAAGGTGAACGTAAAAGACAAGTCAGTCATGAAAAACAGCTAATGAAAAATAACTCCAAATCATAGTGGTTCACTCAAAAACCTTCTGGAACATAGAAATTAATTGCTGTATTACCAATAAAAATAAGGCAGCAAAGCTAGGAAAAACAACCAACCAACCAACCAACCACACTGAAGAATTACAGGATTGTAACATGGCAGTGTTTTATGCAACCTATAAAATTACTAGAGCGGCTTATAGTTGGTGGTGAATTTAGAAAGCACTGAAGAGGGCACATAATGTATCTTTTACTGCCACCAAATTTTAATTGGAGATTTTCAGAGTTCCTGTAATTAGCCCAAGACCATAAAATTTTAGAGTGTGATCTGAAATGCTCTGATCCTGCACATAAAGAATATTCAGTAACTTTCACAGAATTTTTCAGACTTGGGTGAAACTAAGGAGGCCAGTCTACCTTCAGTTATTGACTGACAAATGTTCAGCAATGTGGTCCATATTGGGGTCAGCAAAACATGCATCAATAAGGCACAGCATGTGCTTTTTAGGTGCTTTGCAGCTGGCCAAAGGAAATTCAATTTCCTCCAGAACCTGACTGTGCAGTACTCTTCACTGAACAAAACTTTCATGCCCAATTACACATTTCAAACCTTCCTAGGATTCCCCTGTGCTACCTCCCACCCTAAGAACCTGCTTTGAGAAAATCAGAAGGCCTTCCAGAGTCTGCCAGCACTTCAGTTCTGTACAGCCAAGGCTATGGTCTTACCTGAGAGGACTGTGAAAAAGAACCATTTCCCCAGTTTCCTTCTATATTTAAGACAATGATCCAAAACCAAAACCAAGTGGGAAAGGAGGCCCCTGAACACCTTTGTGTATCTAAACCCAGTTTAATGATTCCACAGATGAGTTGAAAGAGTGGGCACCCTCTTTCAGCCTAGGAAATAAAACTCTGCCTGGTGCTCAGTTCTCCTATGCTGCATGCTTAAGTAGAAAGCCTGGCAAATCCAAGTGTAAATAAGACATGGGAACATCAAGGAAAACAAGGGAACTGATCACAGTGAGAGTAAAACCTTTTCTTCTTATCAGTGCTGATTCAGTGCACATTCCCTTAGCTTTGCTTTGTATTTCATCTAAACCATGACCCTAAAGCACCCAGGTTCTCTTCTTTTTCCTAAGCCTGCAAGCCTACTCCCACTGAACACAAGATTGAAAAATGAGGGTGGGGGGCAGTCAGCAAGGACAACAAATTTGAGTTGGATTCTAATCCTCACCAAGTTTTAGCCAAAGTTTAAATCCACCTTTTTTTTATAAACAATCACTCCTTTCCTGAGCAAAACACAAAACCACTTTATCCTTCTTTTATACAACATCATCACCGCCTATTAATTTAAAATCTGAAATGCCTAAAATTAGACATTTCCATATACTCATGAAACTCTGTTTAGGTACAACAAACTTGTAGCTACAAGAAAATTGCTATTACAGATCACTGTTTTTCTCAAGAAGCTTGCTAAAACCCAATTGTTCAAGGGTTATAAACTTGCTGTCTCTTCTACACGCACAGTGCCCTTGTGTCAGCTAACAAAACTTTCCACAGCACCAAATCTCCAGTCAGATCAAGGCAACTATTTCTTTAATTATTTTCATCTGCAGACCCACAGGCAAAAATAACAGCTTCATCAGAACATTTCCTAGATTGGCAATGAGTGCAGGAAGGTTGGTGTTGAGGTCTCTCCACCCATTTCTTTGAGAGCAATCCCATTCTACCTGCCTGACATTACACAAAACATAATTAAAACATGCTTTTTAGTATGACTGAATATGGCCTCCACTGACACTGTTAGATTAATACTATCCCAAAGGGAGAAATAGGCTTACCTAATTCCCCAGAGTGGTGTAAATAGATGAGTAAAGGCCTGCATAGTTCTTTGAAGACACACTTCAGTAAAAAACAGTGTGAAAATCAGGCTGCAGATATTTCACTGCATTAATCCAAATTTATCATTCCTTAATCCAAATTTAAGAGCACTGCAGGTGTTGTTTTTTTAATTTTCATGTGCTTTATTTCTGTCTAATTATCTCCTTTAACTTACAAGGGTGCTGTAAAGATTATTTTATTAGTATCTTCAAACCAAAATCTAATAGTGGAAGGTACTTTAGAAAGACATTAAAAAGGTAATACTTCCATATTCAATTTGGAAGATATAAATAGAATATTAGGAGCAGGCATTAAAAGATGAAAATAAAGGAATGTTAAATGATTGCAGGATTTCTTGAACAGCAATTCACGAGGTACCAAACACCACAAAGGAGGTAAAGGATGTTGCAGAATAATAAAGGAAGAGATGTACACAGCAAAGCCAAATCAAAGCTGCTTGGATAATGTTAACTTTGTCATTTATCAGTTTATGAAATAAGGCTAATTACCAATGAGTAATGCTTTTTTAATTACATCATGTTATAAACACATTATAAACATGACTGTAATTCATAAGGGATACAAATAGCAACATCTGAGTGTTACAATAAGGTATGTTGAATTTTTTCAGTGGTTATTGGCTGAGATACACTCTTTAGGTAAATCAAAACAAGCCATAGAGCTAAAAGATTCAGGTTTCAATTTCAGAAATTAAAGAATCAGAATTGCCTGTTTCTCAAATTAATAGTTGTCCTACTCTTCATTCATGAGACAAAACTTTGAAGATGGATCAAAAGCTAAAAATGTGCTGGTTTAGGTGGGGAGGACAGGAGGAGAATGTAAGACTTGTTACCACAAGCACGTATTCAAATCTCTTCCATTTCTTTGTTATTTCTGTGTAGTAGCCTGTTTTTCCTAATCAGTGATGAGGCCCATGGACAACACTGAAGCAAATTATATTCACACCTGTAAAATTCAGGAAAATTACAGCTAGAGAGGGACAGCTGCATGAGTAGGACCCCGGTAATCAAGCCTATAGCTTTAACCACAGTCACTCCTGCTTCAACAAGCAAGCTACAAAAGCAAACCAGAAACTGTAAGGCATTAGAGAAACAAAAAAGAGAAAATCAGCTAAAACAAGAAGAGCAATATATTAAATCCTCTTTTCACATATCATTGAGAGTGTGGTAAAAAAAATAGACAAACACGCCCCCCCCCCAAGATTGTTTAAGCTAACAGCCTTGATCTGGTAATGTGATCTAAGGAAACTCAGCAACATTAATCAGTAGGTACATTAATTCACACTCTTTCACAAAATATGATTAACTTGGAAAAGTTATAAAAATAAATTACAAGAGTGAACTGAAACCTATCAGTCTATTTAGGCTGGGTTCTAATATCATGGCCATCAACATGAGCAGACAAATGTACATTCAAGGATGCAATTACAAGCAGTCACATCTCTTTTCCTTTTCTCATGGAAGGGTTTGTGCACAGCAATGCACTAAACATCTTGCCATTTCTCTCTGCAGTCCCTAGCCTTTACTCAAACTGGGACAATGGCTTGTAGTAGAGGATCTGATTAAAACCACTGATACAACTCATTTTGACTTCAGTTAGAAGCTAAATGTCACATTAAAGAGACTACAGAGAAGCTTTAAAGGCATCTTAATCTCAGTTTGTGCTACCTCTCTGTAACACTGTGACTCTAATAGTGTGTAACTTATATTTACTGACATACATATAAAATGAGTACAAAATTGTATAGACACTTGAGGGAGTTTTAACTTCAAGCACTCCTCTAACTCCTTGACACAGAATACATTGCAACAGCACAAAAAGTAGCAGCATGACTAAGCTTCAAACAGTTTTCTTGCTGAAGACAGAAAAGAAACTGCATCTCTTTTCTGTCCCTCGCTTCTTGCTTCTCTGGCACCCATTTACTCAGACGGCTGGTGCACTGCCATCAGGGATAGGGACTGGTGCAGAAGACAGGTGGAAGGCTGGCAGAGATGTACATCCTTTGGCAGTCTGTATTCCTTCTTTTTATGAAACACATTCGAATGGAAGTCATCCTCACTATCAAGGTAAGCATACTATCTGTCCCACTGACAGCTAATGTATGTCCATCCCTTCACCCACTGGGCACATTAAATAGACAGCCTGCAAACACCACACAGTCAGAAGCAGCATTTTCCCCCTTGGGCTGCTGCCAAAAGTTATTTATTTGTAAGACTCATACAGAAATCATCATGCTAAAGAGCTCACAAAATAAAGTATCAAAATACTAAGAATTCCATCCATGAGAAAATGATTGTTTTCAAGTAAAAGGGAGAAGGAAAAACAATATATGCTGCGATAAACAAAAGCAATAGGAAAAAAAGTTCAACAGGAAATGGAAAGAAATAGAGTGGAAAGGGGAAAAAATTGAGGAGAAAGACTGACAGCACAAAAGAAACAGACACATGTTCATAGATTAATGAATATACCAAGTGAATCAAACTTTTTGGCTCTTAATAGTGTTGATACATATACTAGTGAATAAAAAAATAGAGAAGCACAACAATTAAAGACAGAAAAAAATATCCTTATGAAAAAAAATAGCCTAAAAATCATCTTGAAGTAAAACACAATATTATCTAGCAATATTTATCCAAAATACGCAATACCGCTATCTATTATTTGGTTGAGTTTGGAGAAGTTCTATATTTCAGGATATTTATAATACCAATTATAATAATAATGTATATAATAATTATACTATTATAATTCATTTTGTATTTTGAAAAAACAAGAGTAAAAGACATGGATAGACAGATGGAATACCAGAAAGGCATGGAAGAAGGGAGAAAAAGGCAAATTAAATAGTAAGGAAAAAAAATGGAAGACTTGTAAAGCTGACAACAGCAAGAGCAGAAAAGTAAGCTGCTATGGTCTAGTTTTGCAAAGACTCCCAATGCATAGAGTTCTAAGATTTAAAAAGCACCTCAGAAAATAACAATAGACCTTTACAAAATTGTTGTAGTTATACACACCTCCTCGCTGAAGCTGAAAATAAAAGAGATGGGCAGAGAGAGACACACACCCACGCTCTAAGACACATTTCTCAGACCTCATCTAGGCAAAGCTTCTATAAAAAGCAATAGTAGTCTTGTCTGTCTAAGGTCTTAGTATCTAGTCCAGTACAGAAGTGGGCATGAGACACAGACACACTGAGGGAAGAGAATAAACAAGGAATGGGGTGAGAAGGGAGGGTACGGAGGGGAAACAAAAACACTTGGAAGACAAACAGAGAAATACACCTCAAAATAGGTTAATCAGCTTTTCTCACTTAAAAAAAAATAGAACAATAAAAGATGATCATGTTATCTGTTGATGAAAAGTGTTATAAGTGACAGCCATGCATTAACAGATAAAATAAGGACTTTACCAATGTAAAGGAGAGACTTCAAATCCCTTAATTTCTATATCTTAATTCCAAGATTTTTGAGGAAACTAAAGCCTTATTTATGTACACATAACAAGAAGAAAAATCTTTTGTATTAAAAGTGCTTAAAATAGAACTCAAGATCACACAGAATATTACTTAAATATGCCATTATGATTAAAATAATCAAAATACAAATCAACTGTTTCTAGAGTAAGAATGTAAGGATTTTTTAATTAGCATTTGCAGCTGAAGTTATCAAACACAGATATGATCATTGAATGAAAATATGTGGCTGTATCATAGGAAAAGTGCACCAAAGCAGCGACCCAAATGGCCTTTCAAGACCGCTTTTGTTTGGAATATTTTTGAAAACTGCCATTGTTGCAGCCCCTACAGTGGCAGAAATTCTCTTAAAGTCATTGGAACTCTTTCTTGTATAGGGACTGTAGGATTTTTAGCCCGAATCCAGCAAGGTACTTCAGCACGTGTTTTAAGCAGGATTTTAATAGTTAAAAGTACATTTATTTGCTTTGCTGCATCAGGGCCTATATAGTCAGACTTTTCAGGAAAATTTAGTTTCCATCGCCTTTTTTTTTTTTTTTTTTTGGTTATTTATTGGAAGATAACAAATTTATGTTAAACATATAATTTTTATTAAAAAAAATTAATATGATTTTACCATTTTTATAAAATTACCAGAAGACAATCATTGGCCTAAATGTCCCACTCCTAGGGTCCATGGGCACTTACACCTTCTCCTTCAGAGGGAACACATTTAGGCCAATGTCCTGCACGAGCCATGCTAGCGGTCATCAAGCTTCGAGCGGACAGAACCCTTCTCCTTTGAACAAAACACATTCAGAAACCCTCCAAAGGCATTAACACGGTGTCTGTGCATACACATTCGAGCGATGTGATCTGTGTGTGCGATTAAGACATTCCCCTGGGGCAGTCACTTACTAGAATTACTGCTGTCATCCTTGGTTCCATCGAGACTTCCATCGGGGTGCATTTGCAAGTAGTAGCCTTGCCTGCAATATAACCTGGTCACTATACCCTTGAGCTGGGGATCTGAAAGACAAACATATTTTGTCACTAGCCTCAAAACTTTTTCCAAGAGTTATCCCTACTTCTCTCACTGTAGGAGGAACTTTGGTGAAGCAGCATTGCTGTCTTAAAAGTAACTACTACAACAGGATGTGTGCTCATGGAGAAAAATCTCGCCGCAGAGTGTTAGGTCAGTTGTGTGCCCTGTTCTTTGCCTCCAACATCCTTCATTATAATTAACACAGGTAAAACACAGAAAAAAAGAACATCCCAAATACCCACAGTCAAAAGCTTAAACCAAAATAAGCCCTGCAAAAAATTTTAGACTTCAGCAACAAGTATAGCCCCTTACAGAAAATAACAAAACATTTGAAAACCCTATTTGTTTCATACATGTTAGCAACTTACTCTACTGCACGTAAGTTTTAAAGAAAGTGGGAGGAAAAGGTCTGTTTCCCTTCCTATCAAAAGTGATAAACTTATGTGGTATAATTTGTAACAGTACCATCTGAAGAGTTTCCAAAATATTTTACCAATTTAGAAGTGGATTCAACTCAGCCACCCTCTCACACATCCCAGGGAGTAACACCTGCAATTAGGGCAAGACATAACCCTTCTTCAACAGAGGGAAAAACCTCAGTAAGATAAAGCTATGGGAAATTCAGGTAGCTGAACAATGAAGGTACTCTGTTTAATGCTCTGTATTTAGGAAAATTTCCAATAATTGAGCAGAGACTGCCAAGTCACAACCTTTTTCATTCACAGCATGGATGTTGCCTTACCAAATTACAAACTGAGCTGTTGCAAAACTGGTTCAGAGAAAGAAGACATCACATCTTTAAAAAAAAAAAAGTCAACAGCACTACTTTTGTGTGATATTAGTATTAATATTGTTAAACATCAACTATCAGGCCCACCTCCAGGCAGCCAGTCCAGAAACTTGTGAGAACATTGGCATTAAAAGCATCTATGTCATATCATGCTTAGTTCCACAGTAGTGAACTAAATTAATAAAGGTTTTGATACAGATATGTAAGAAAATAAAGAGGTGAACTTCTAAGACAGAAAGTATTTCCACGCAACCCTGTGGCCAGAATATAAAATCGTCCTTGAATTTGTGTATAATCGCTCTTATAGTTAATCATGCTGACTTACTTACAGTATTCTATGGGGAAGCGAAAACAAACACTAATTAAAAAAAGTGGTATGTTTTGAAGTTTTCTATAGAGGCTCAGTTCTACAAAATTATTCTGATAATGTTAAGTTTTTACTGAATATCCAAATGAGAAAGTCATATTAAACAAGAAACCCGTCTAAATAAAAAATACAAGATTAAACTGCAAATATAATAAAACCTGTTACTATAAATAGTAACACTGTAAGATTTCTGAGGCATGGAAATAAATAACATAGGCATTTGATTATTAACATGTAAGCACACTACAATTTATTTTTTAAAATTTATTGCAACTGCAAATTTTGCTTTCTTCTACATTAGCAAAAGTTTTTCTGTCTTTATATATGAATATTCAGAAATGAATATTTTTTAGATTTATGAACATGCTAAAGTGTATTTTCTTTTAATGTACTGTCTCCATCAACTTCATCAGACAACTCAAAAGTATTTTCATAATTTAAAAAGGAAATAAGTACTATTCTTATGAACATATGCTTTCAATGTCTACTTCTAAATAGACAATTTTAAACATGCTTGCTTAGCACATATTAAAATGGCATCTTTAACGACTAAAATTATTTTTTAAATATTATTAAAACTAGAGCTTTAAAAATTATTTACAGGAAAAGTATCAGCATTTTGAAAAACACTATCTATACCTAAAGAATCATAAATAAATGATTCTTTATTGGCACTTTTTAGTGCAAAGAAGTTTCATAGGAAGGTAATGCACAGTCAGCTCACTGTCACCAGCTGTTTACATCTACCACTTCAAGGGAAAAATGTCAAATTTAGAAGTGACTTTCAGTTATTCTTTATACTTATTCCACTCATTTTTCTAAACTGACAAATTAAATGTACTTTCTAACAATAACTTGAGTATTTTCATCAAAAAATGTTATTTAAAGCAGTTAGCGTTACCAACCATCCAAAATTATATCTGAATTTAAGTACCTCCATGGATGCCTGTCCATTTCGGCTAGCTTTGCAAGCTATGTGTGATGAGGCAGGGTATAAATCCCCCATTGATTTGTTCACTCAAATCCAGACATAGCAAAATAATAACTATCATCATGTATCAACTAAAACTTTCTTCTGACTTTTTTTTTTCTCCTGGGGATTATCTTTTCTACCTTAAGACCCACCCTTAGTAAGATTAAAACTTGTATTCCTGACAAGTAATTTAATTTTGCATTTTTTACTAGCTCTTGATTGTAATATTTAGTTTACATATATCACTGTGCATCAGATCACAGAATCAAGGTAAATAACAACTAAATGTTTTAGCTGAACAGTGCTCAGAAAACTAGGGGAACTGGAAATTAGACATGGTATTTCTTTGATCTTATCCAAAAAGTAACCCAGATTTAGTGATAGAGTTGTATGAAATGACACATCAATCTCGATGTGAGTCATAATAAGCAATAGTCACAAAGACTACTCCATACAGCTTCAAGGTAAATATCTTCAAGATGAAGCAGACAATCCTGTCAGGCAAGGAGTTTATCTCTTCGCCTTGCAGAACAATAAATTGCTCTTTCAGGTCCTTTTTGAGACAACTGAGCAGCAAGCAGAGAAGAGAAATCTGCTAGTCCCTGTATTTCTATAGCATTTTATCTACCCATTGTCTCTTTAATAATACTACAGGAACGGTCTTAGCTTCAGATGCTTTACAAATGAGTTTCTCAAATCCTTCTACACCACACTTTTCATTTTCTTTTTTTTTTTTTTTTTCAAACTGTCTGCTAGACAGCAGGAAGAAGCAGCAATGCCCAGAAACAATGACAGAAGACTGATGCTGCCTGCCCACAAGTGTACTGGGTATGTTACCTTTTTTAACTCTAACCCCAGTAACACAGCCAGAGTAGCCTTTATTCTTACCTTTAAACCCCACTCACGCCTTTATCTTCCCACATATAAGAGAAAGAGAATGGCAAGAATTTACAACAAAATAATAAATCACAAATGAACATGATGAGGGTAAATAACCTCACCAAAGAGCTCTCAGCTCTCATGACTTTATTGTAGATCTTTTGCTACTAGTTCTCTTAAAGTCCTAGCTGTCACACTGAGGTGGGTTTGTGAATAATGCCATTTAGATATAAACACTTTGACTTCAGGGGAAAAGAAAGAAAATAAGCAAAACTTCCCAATGGATGAAAAATCAAAGGACAGTTCAACATCTCCAAATGATTTTCACTGATCTTATTTTGCACCTTGATTTCTGAAGTTGAACAGTTCAGTGTGACATGTCAGCAATGCTCTACTGTGGAAAAAAATTATTCTGACCTGTGATTATTAGACATTGTTGCTTAAAATTCAAAGATGTACTGACTGGACAAAGCAAGTGGTTTTTTTCCACAGAGATCTGTGTGACAGCAGCAACTTGCAGCCCACTTTTATTGCTTTTTTCCCTTGTCAGTGGTGATGGCAGGATGCATGATTGCACTTAGCATGCACACTCTGCCAGTAGTTTTCTGATGTCTTCAACAAAGGCAGAGTTTAATTAAGATGTCTTCTCTTCTCTCTCAAATAGTGGCTATAAAAATGGCTTTGGCATTAACTCAAGACAGGCTGAGTGCAGCTCTTACTCTAGAACAATTATGATGCTATATTTTGAACTGTGAAAATTTTCTGTTCACAAAAAGAATGGTTTCAGCATCTCCTTCCCCACTCCAACATATTGCCAGGACAGATCTATTTAGAAATTTTGTAGATTTAAAATAAACTAGGGGACAAACTCATTAAATATTAAGACATAGATGAATTTACAATACTCGAAGAACAGTGGTGAATATGCCCATTGTATATTAACACTATTAAAATTAATCCTTTAGTATCCCCTGTAGTTATATTTTTTAGGGTTGTTTTTACCAGAGGAGGGGCTTTTTTGCCTGTCATTATTCATTTATTCTCTCTTCCATGTAAAGGTACTAAATAAAAGCCTGTTTGAGCTGACAAGCAAATGCTTAATGATGGGTTAGTCTCATATCAATTTACATTCTTGTGGAGAATAAACTGTCCAGTCAGTTACCAGTCTGTCAAAAAAATGAGTTGCTCAGTGAGCCAAGTGAAAGCCAGTATTTAGAGATACATTTTGCTCAGATCAAACTCATGATACCAGCTGCAGGTCTTTCAAGTTTTATTTGTCCTTTATTCTTTGCATTTCCCTCCTGCAGTTGTTACTTTTGGATATTTCAGTACTAAAAGTACCACTCATGTTTGGCCCAAAAAGAAAAAAAAAAAAATCTCTCTTTTTTAAGGTTTATGGTACTCCAATAGTCACTGTGACTGGGCTGTCATTTCTTGCTTGCTGATGCTATGGACAGCATTTGTTAGGAATCTTCTTCATCTATTAAACTTTATTTCAAATATATATATATATAAACCCCCACATTTTTAGTCTCTGTTAGGATTTACAAAATGTCAACTCCCAAGAATGTTTGAACTTGAAGATTTCTTTTCAAGTTGGGAAGTAAAATACCCACCCAAAGTCCAGGAAGTCTCATCCACTCCAGACATCTCATTATTTTGTAAGGCCTGGGATGTGTAAAAGGCCGCTTTTCCTGACTTCTCACACAAGACTATCCAAACAGCAATGTGTGTGGGGGGGGTGTTGGACTGAGATCCTTGCCATCTCTCTTGCTGAAGTGGTTCTATTTTGTACAGTAATTAAGTATCCCCTCTCAGGCAGGATTAGACCCAATCCACCATACCACAACCCAAGACAATCTCCAGCCTGTCACCAACTTCTGCACACAAAACTATTGTTGCTTCAGTTTAATGTCTGGATACTTAAAAAAAAAACTTTAAACATATTTCTGTACTGCTTAGTATTTTAGAAACATTTTCCACTAAGCAATTCAGTTCCAGAAATGGGGACCAAATCCCATGTTAAAATGACACTTCTTTTTTGGTATTCTCATTCCAAGTGTTTCAGTTCCCGCTGTAATGCTTTTCCAGTTTCCAAAAGTCGTCTTCTTCTCCAGCATACTGTTTATATTTAATTGCAAGAGTACTCAAACAGGTACAGTCAGTACAGATGATCACATTACAGTCCTTTTGCCTTGTTTTCAGCAAGTCTTGCACTGTCATTCCAGTGGCCCTCTGATAGGCGTGTTACACAACCACAAAGGCAAGCTTCCTGAAGCAAGTACACAGTCAATGGGGAATTCAAAATGCGGAACTTTGTACTTCATTTAAAGGTGATGAAATCCTAAATAGGCATCTAAAACCATAATGTTCCTTTGTTATTAAAGTCTTTAGCCGCTTCTATGACACAGCTCTTGCATTCAAAGCTTTATACACTAACTTCTTTATTAGACTGTCCTATCACCTGGTGTCTCAACGCCTCCAAGTTTCTGATCATGTTGTTTTTACTTTCTCTCATTGTTAATAGAAAAGGATAAAATATGGACAGCTACAGTTCTCTGATTTTAAAAACAATGTTTTCAATATCTCATAACATGCATCAGAAAACTAAAATTTAATTAAAAACTTTAAAGAAAAATATTTTTAAAATAAAGTTTTGCTTTATTCAGGACAGAAGGAAAAAGGATATAGTGTGAACTCAGAAAAGCAATAGCTCCCATTATTCCCTGTTCCCATAAGTAATAATAGTACTTGTTCTGAAATGTGGTGTCATTCTCTTTGCTCACTTATTTTTCCGTTCTCATGATGATTACAGGGCACTCAACTTTGGTGTTTATTTTTAACTCTACTTTTTGTCCATTTATGCCTCACATCACAAGCTCATCTCCCGCAGAACCTCACTTTGAGAGCACATTTAAGAGACAGAGAGTCCTCCTACGTTCCTGCACTGTCATTGTCATTGGCACTTCCACAGCGTTTATGAAATTTCCTGGTAAACTATGAAAGTGGGTTGGAGTTCTGCAAAATAGTTGCTTTTCTTGAAAGCACAGCATCACACCCTTTGTGCTGGTGTCCTTGCCTTTGTATTGCAAATGTTTTTATGTTAACTGCAAAATGTGCTCCCTCCCATTTGTGGGCACTGACATTTTGTCTCTAGGTCTCACAGTACATTTAGAACTACATTAGATTTGTTTCTTGCTACATGGTTTTACTTGAACAAATTTTTGATCATCAGTAGAATTACAGAAACTTGGCTTCTAGCTGGGAAAATTTCTCTCTCTTCAGATTTACAAGATGATTGGATTTAATAGACTTGTCTACGGCATAATCATTAAAAGTCTCCTACAAGATATATTATTTTTGGACTGTATCTGTTGGAAAAAGAAGAAGTTTAGGTTGTTCAGAATACACATTGTTTCAAAGTCAAAATTTTACACGTATTTGGTATTTCAGTTTTAGTAAATTCATTTAATAATCTGCATTTCTCTTCCTACTGTACTATATTGTACTACTCTGATGGTTCTGATCTTGCAACACAGGGATTTCTTGAGAGATTCCTGCTTAAATACTGCCTTCCATCATTGACCTGTGTTTCTTCTAATACACTAAAATTCAATAATCTCCAGTTTCTCAATATCTAAAATAGCTTATGCTGTACACAGGAATATTGAGAAGAAGCTGGTCTCTACTTCCAAGCTTCCATGGCACCAGTTGCAGTTTAATATATTTAACTATGACCTAACAAGTATCCACTTCCACTGATGAAAAAACATTGCATCTTTGCAACTATATTCACTTTCTCAGTTTACTTTGAAATGCTAAAAATTCTGTTGTCTAAATTCCATGTTAGAGAAGTTTTGTTATTACAATTTTTATTTGTTCTTTTTATTTTACATAAGCCTAAAAAATACCGTGTCTTACTGAACCTTTCAGAGTGAGACAAAATAAATTTCTAGTATTATGTTTAGGACCCCTTCCTAGACCTGAACATCCTGGTTCTACGTGGTATATTCTTGATTCTGAATTCTGACAGTAAAACATTAGCATTATATAAAATACTGCCTAAAGTTTACCTTAAAAAACCCCCAAACCATCAACCACTTGATCTCAGAATTAAGTAATTTCTGGGTCTTCATTTTTGAAATAATCTCTACTTTGTTAACTTTCCATAAAAAAGGCTTTGTGAAAGACCAAACTTAATTTTAGTCACGCTTGAAAAATACCAAGGCAGCACAACATGACAGATTCTATTACCATTTAACTCACATATAAATTTGACTAATGCATTGCCCTTTGAATCAGTAAATAACTGCATTTTAAGAATGAGATTGCCCTGACGATGTCACTGAATGTTGAAAGCACAATAAGATGGACATAGATGGCCTTTGCAAATGTAACTGAATGTATTTCACATATCACCTAACTTAGCAAAGAATGAAATTGATACTCCCCTCCCTAGACAATTTCTATTTTTAGAACTCAATGTTTAAATATTACATTTATTTTTCCAAACTGTATTATTTATCTCCTTGCATGCTGCATCATAAAGCAATGAAGTATCTGATGTCAGCTTCTATTTCTTTCACTAACTGACTCAGAACTAAATTCTAAAGCACCTAAACAGTCTTTTAAAAGTATTCTAAGTCATCATGGTAATGGTCAATGGAGAGAGGACAGCAAGATATTCTGCAATGCTAAGCATGGAATCCTAAACAATCTATTTTCTATTGTTACATTGAGGAAGCTACCATAATACCAAGTGGTAGGAGTCCTTAACTTGTTATTAACTTTATTTAATTCTTACCAGAATACATAAAAGTCCACAAAATTAAGGAGTATATTCCCTCTGCTTAGATACGCAAACTCATCACTTCTGAAATACGTTCCTCAAGAGCAGGCTGTATTAAATTTACTTCTCCTTTCTTGCCAACAGCACCAAATACTGAAAGAAGCCATTCACATTGCTTTCAACAAATTTTCAGTTACTGACTAGTCTCAAATTGGAAGCAAGCAGAAATTTCACTGGAACTGAACTGAGGCAAAGGAGATTTATCCTAGTTAGGAAGTAATAATTAGGAAATGCAGCGTATATAATCGTAGAATCACACAGATTGGAAAGTCCCTTAAGACAATTAAGTCCAGCTGTTAACCCAGCACTGTCAATTCCAACACTAAACTATGTGTTTTAATGCCACGTGTTTTAAATACCTGCAGGGATGGTGACTCCATGACTTCCCTGGGCAGTCTGTTTCAATGCTTGAACCCTTTAAATGAATAAATTTTTCCTAATATCCAATTTAAACCTTCCCTGATACAACTTGTGGCCATTTCCTCTTGTCCTATTGCTTGTTGTCTGTAAGAAGAGACCAACCTCCACCTGTCAACCACCTTCTTTCACGTAGTTATAGAGATCATTAAGGTCTCCCTTGAGCCTCCTTTTCTCCAGGCTAAACTCCCCCAGCTCCCTCAGCCACTCCCCATAAGATTTGTTCTCATATGATGTGTCAGAGACACACTGCAGAGCAAAGACTCAGTTTTCTTTGATAGCTGAACAACACATATAGTTTTCCTCATTTCAGATGCAGCAGATTCCAAATATCTCCTAAGGTAGCAGTCTCATTTTTCACTGCCACTATCATAAACAGCTATATTACTACATTTTATAAGATTACAAAAATCACAAACTGTCATTTTCACATGACATTTTCTTGAGTTGAGTAAACTGAGCTGAGATTTGGGCAGACTTAAACATATAAATCAGAAAGCCAAAAGAAATATGAATTCTTTTTCATCAGTGCTAACCACTTAGTGCAGTGTAAACTCCTGATTAATAACATAGCAAAAGCATTAAGCAGTAATCAAAGATAAATCTGTTTCATATTTTTTTTTAAAAATCACTCAAA
Organism: Scytalopus superciliaris; assembly: GCA_013400415.1. Lineage (NCBI taxonomy): Eukaryota > Metazoa > Chordata > Aves > Passeriformes > Rhinocryptidae > Scytalopus > Scytalopus superciliaris. The sequence continues at coordinate 209,326 of VXBX01001370.1, forward strand.
AGGAAATAAAGATGCTGATAAAATAATTGCATATCATTTTAGTGTTCAATAATGTATAAAACAAAATGATTTCTTTTTGTTACATCTGACAGGAAAACATTTACTAGGAAAAATTTGGATCAATAAACTGATTTCCAACCTTTAAAAAAGTAGAAAAGTAAAAATTTTCCTTAGTTGAACATTATGGTTTTTTATATGTTATTATTTAATCCCTATGCTTTAACGTAAATCCTCATTGTTGAACCATGTCATTCACCAACACTGTCTGAACATATTTGTTTACAAACACAAGAAATTGCCGCAAAATGAGATCTATTAAGTGCAAATTACATCTCAGTTCTCTTCATGAACAAGCAAGATTACTGGAGATACAGGACTCCAAAGGAAAACTGACTGAGAAATAGGTAATCCCATTGTGAAAGGGAAATAAATATATTTTCATATTTGCTATTAGTTAGGAATATCATTGTTTGTTTATAAAACAATATTATGGAGGTTCCATCAGACAAACTGAAGTTTGTGCTATTAGTATGAATACAATACATTATTTATTTAGAAAAATATTTATTTGTGTAGGAAAGCATGAATGCACAGGTATTAATTCATATGGAGTATCTAAAAAAGAATTTTTAATATCATTATACATTCAGTATCATTAATATTTTTTAACATTTTAAATAACCTTACATTCTTCTTTCACAAAGTGTTGCTATTTTCACTATAATATCAAAAATCGCAGCTAAAAAAATGAAAGCAAGGCGATATCACCAAAAATAATATAACTGAGGATCTACTCCTGGTTTACATTTATTAATTATTTTTTTTTAAATATATGCCAAAAAAATGTCATGAGTTATGGGAAGCAGTTTAGCAGGAACTACTTGAACCACAAGTTCCAGTCATACTAAGTCAGAAGCAGGTCATACCAAATATATTAAGTTATTCTTTTCTTTTTGCAATGTAACTAAGTGTTACCTGGGAATGCTCTTTAACCAGGGAAGAAATAGCAGGCTTTTTCCTGTGTACAAGCAATTGTATATTTTATTTGCAGGAATACAGTGAGATGGAGAGACAGAAAGAGAAGTAATGCATAAGTATTTTGTTTTTCTGAGATCCTACTTTCCCCAAAGTCTCCCTATGAGAAAGACAAGAGTTCTGTGCAGCCCTTAGATTGCAAGCCCTTATAATCTGTGGTATTAAACACAGTTGAGAATTCTTAAGAGTAGCAGCTTGGAAAACTGATTTTCAAACAGTGACACAAGAAAATAATCCCCTGAGTTTGGAGAACATAGTCTGAACCACTTCTAATTCAGAATAAGAGAGTAATTTCTTCTGTCATTGGTATAGCAATGCCTTGCCTCTTTACAGAAACTGCCCACTGATTATTTTTTTTGAGTTTGAGGTTAACTTGAACCACACCGTCAAGGGTTTTTCATCTTCACCCCATTGCTGCTATTCAAGAAAACTTTGAATACACAGAGAGAAAAGAAACTCTTATGAAGTTACATGACACCAGGATCTGGACTTTAAGGAAATCAGTAGAATTTGACACTAATAATAGAGGACAATCACAGCAAACTAAGCAAGGCAGTCACTCAACTGAATCCTTTTTGAGGGACTTCAGCATAAACAACCTTGCTTCTCTGGAACTGCTCTTGCTTCGAGACTGACTCTAGTACGAAAAAAAACAGCTATAAGTTGCAGACTGCTTTTATGCCACCTAATGGTCCTAGAGGGAAAAAAAATCCAAACACAAAAATTCCCAAACTAAACCATATCATTTCTCCTATTTAGATTATTCTCTCTTGGACAGACTACCTAGTCCACATATTTAGCTACTAACCAGCAAATAGGCAGAACTCTACTTATAGCATCAATGAGAAAATGAGAAGAACCAGGTCCGGTTAACTTGATTATTCACTAATAAGGAGTAAATCTTCCAGTTCTGAGTCTTTTGATGATACAGTAGAGACAGTCCACAGAGACTACCCAGCCTCTCACTGTCACCATTAACTAAGCCTACTTTTCACCTACAAAAAAAAAAAAAAAAGAAATGAAAGTATTCCATAAAGTCTTACAAAATTGCAAATGTCTGCCAGCTTTTGAAGGACCTGCCCAAAAATACCTCAAAAACACTAAGGCAGTTTTCAATCTCTGAATCGAAATTTTATTAGAACACAGACCAGAACAAGTAGCTTTTGAATATATAATCTAAAGGTGAAATAATAATAAAATTTAAAAAAAGTAAGATCTTTATAAGGAATCTCCCATCCCATTTATTACACTTATGCAGTGATTTCATGATCTGTTTTTTTTTCATCCTCCTTTGCCTTCAGTCCAGCTCTCTCAGCATGGAGAACTGGCTATATATCTATTACCTCTAGTTTTTTAACATGTTCAGATTATTACAGGCCTTCCTTCCCCTGTTTCTCACATCTTGTCTTTCAGTCCCTACCTGCTGTACACTCATTTCAGTATTGTTTCCCAGCTGTGCATGTTCAACAATGCTGAGCATTCAAGAGGACATAAGAAGACAGCCCTCGTCCCTGCTGCCCAATCACATCTTAATTTTAGTAACAAAACAGATTTGTAAACTTAAACAAGTATGCCATCAGTCACATACGTCCTTCTTTACAAATTTATAGAAACACTCAGATTCTCTTCAGGCTAACTGTGAACTTAACAGAAAATGAAAACACCACCTTGTAGCTACCAGAAAAAAAACAGTGTAGTTTATAATCTCAGTTTGTTTACACAGAGGTATATCAGCACATAGAACCAAAGCCACCAGCAACTCCATCAGCCATCCAGCCATCACATGCATTTTGCAGAGTAGTGAGTCATACTGAAGAACCATGGCTGTTCCAAATGTGCATTTTCTCCCAAGATGTGTAATACAAAACTGACAAAACATACCCAAACCAAAACATACTCCTCAAGGCTGCTGAGCCACAATAGTGGTTCCTCCCTTCACTGTCTGCTTGGCTAAAAGAGTTAACAACCTCATCATTCCTTGCCAGATCTGGCATCATCTCTTTATTACAGATGCTCAATTACATGTGTGAAGATACTAAACAAGGCAAATTCCAGACCTGCCAATAATGTAATAGGTGTCATTCCTCTGACCATCTATGGACATTTTCCTCTAAGTTAATGATCTTTAACTCATTGAAGAAGGAGTGGGGAGAAACAGCACTGAACTAACTGCACCAAGATATCTTACTTATCCATCCAAAATATCTAATCCAAACACCTATGTGCTCTTCAGACCTGTTCCCACTCCAGAGACACTAATGCTCTTAACCTTTTGGACAGGTCTTTCAATCCCAGGACTCAACTCCAGCTCCTGACAGACTATTCTGGTTGGACTCGAATTATGGCCATACCTAGACAGCAGCTTATTCTGTTATGCTATGTTAGGAGACCTACCTATACTACAAAAATGCAACCATATGGGCACAACTAAATTTAAACTAGCTTTCTTAGCATCCTCAACTATCAGCTGCTGATTTTTCTCACACTAGGATTTCCACTCCACCCTTCAGTTTGAAGCTTGTCCTGAAAACCGCTTTACAGAACATACAAGTTCAACTAGCATGTTTTAAACAGAAATCAAAAGCAATTTCATTCTCCAAAATCCATTGGCTTACACTGCAGCAGTAACTTCTGAGACCCAGTGAAGACTGGGATGCTACTGACTGATTCAGCATTCAGAAGAGCCAACAGGCATGCTCCTAAAGAACAAATTACAACATTTTCTCAGTATTAATATTAAACTCTCTCTGAATCTCTTACATTACCCACACATTTATTATACCGACAACTGAAATGTTATTAGAAGCTGAAAGATTGAAGAGATTGAAAAGCAGGAAATTTATCCCTGGGATTTCCACAGCAACTTCTGCCTATGCCTGGTGACGCTGCAGTGACAGCACTGCCATCATCCCGAGCAGTTGCAACAACTGGCACAAATTTCACTCTGTAATCATGTCCTAATGACAGCTTTCAACTGAATACTTTGGGTTTCTTTTGCTTCCTAACCCAGGGCCTGAGCTGCCTGTCCTGCTTTCATTTTCTAGCCTCACGTGCTGTCACTGAGTCTGACGAGCAATGCGAGGGCTGCTCCTCTGTAACCAGAGGTGTTGCTGGTGCTTTGCTTGTAACACTGCAGGTGAAATGCTGCGTGCCTTAGTATTATAACACATCTCCAGTGCAGATCTGCATACACTTCAAAAACAACACAGCATAGCTGAAACACCTAGTACTTGTACTTTTCAGTAGGACATAAATCCAAGCTTCTCCAGCTCCAAAGCTGTCTGAAGTTTTCAACAAAGCTCACAATGTGGCAGAAGTCCTGTTTGTTTTCAGAGGTCTTAGACATAGTTCTCTGTTCCTAAACCCAACTACAGCAAAGGTCTCCAGCATAAATCTTGTTCAGATTTGACACACAAGCCAAATTTCCTTCTCTAAACACAGAGAGGATTGGCCTTGATTATGCTTTATTAGGCTCTTCACTAAAATCTGTGGCAGCAGCCTCATCAAGTGGGCAACACAATGTTTCCAAGAAATTATTTCTAGCTGTATGCAGTGTGGGTTTACCTGAGAAGGAAGAGGAGAAAGGCAAAGAGAAGGAAAAAAGCTCCCATCACCCTTATTAATGCACTGTAATGCTGTGTGCTGCCACAAAACCCACCTGCCATATTTTTCACTGAGTATTTTCCAGAAAAAACAGGAATCTACTGCTTTACAGTCAAAGTGTCACATCATCTGTTTCTTGGGAGCCTAACAAGAGAGTAAAGCAAGTATAAGACATTACACTGAGCAATGGTTAGCAACAACTTTGCTTTCAGTACAAGGCCTGAAGATGATGGGCCAACCCTTTCTTAAGGGACATCTCCCCTTAGACTACAGTGCTCCATCCAATGCCCTGTCCAATCTGGTCTTGAACACTTGCAAGGACAAGCCATCCACAGGGGAACCTGTTCCTGCCTCACAGTGCCTCACCATCCTCACAGTAAACAACTTCCATACATCTAACCCAAATTTCCCCTCTTTCAGTTTTTGACTTTACTGAGAAGGACTGACACAATAGCTCAGAAATTATTTACACTGTATGACTTGAAGTTTCTAAGATGAGCTCCCTGACTTGCACTCTGAAGGGTCATAAACTACTCAGGGTACCCGATGCTAACGACCAAAGTTGGAAGTTGCATGATGAGGATAAAGGAACCACGGTGTCACCCAGGATGCTCGCAAATGAAAAACGACTTGGATCTGAATCTCTACAGCACCAGCAATTGTCTGGAGGTAGGATGGCTGACCTTTGCTCTTAGAAGAAGGATGAGCATATTTGTTTTGTAGTTTACCAAAAGAAAAGGAAATCTTGAGATGAAAAGCAAAACTGAGTGGATCAAACGCTCTTCTGTTCTACTCTAATGGGCCAAATTGAGCAATGGCAATTGAAAAAACACCTGGTCAAAGCAAAACAAACAAAATTATCAACGACTCAGTGTTTAAATCTTTCCTAAAATATTAAATACTTAATTCAGTCAAAGAGTAAATATTTAGTTTCAAAGATGAATAAAATTTTATCATTTTAAAATTAAACTAATGGCAATTTGAAATAAAGACCTGCTTCAAAACCAGAAAAAATTTTTTTTCAACATTCTTAAGCATCTGTCTGAAAATAAAAGGGTTACTCCAGACTGCTTCCAGGTTCACACCTCTCCCCTACAAGGAGTAACGTGGTTAAACTAACATGTCTATGAAGACTCTTTTGTTGCTTTGAGTTCTATATTTAGAATCAAGAAGTTTGCAAGAAAAATTACCTTTAAACATAGTCCTGACCTATCTAAAGAAGAGGCACATAAATCCTTTCCACCTGAGCTAATGGGACAGATTCTGAGGTTTCTGGTTCCAGATGAGTTCTGATGTGTATGAAAGGACCAAAAATCTAAAGAACTTCTCATAGAGATATGCCCTATTTGGAAACATGGAGACAGCAAGGAATCACCATTAGACTGAAATTCTCAGAAGAGCAGAATCTATACCCTCTCATTGGGAAAATGTCATGCACTGAGAGAGGACAAATGTCTTCCATTGAATTTCCCTGGTTGCCTCCTGAAATCTCCAGATATCCATCTCTAATGAAAAGAAAACCAAACCTAGTTGTTAGTTTCTGCCCCAAACTGCATCACAAGTTGCCTCTGTATTTCTACTTTGCATTTTTTAATTTTAGAACAGTTAGTTTTGAATATTTTGAAATACAAATTTTAAAAGCTATACAGTTATTCATTGAAATTATAATTTAAGTTCAAAGCAAAGACAAGGTGTTTTCATCACATTTAGGTTAAAAACCCTGTAATAGCTACAAAATATTTTATGTGTCCTATTGATTAAAACATTCTGTAGACTCTAGAGAATATGTTACACTGAGATTCCAGCAGTGTGAAGAAGGTGGGATGGCCCTGTGGGCAAGGCACAGAGGTCTCAGTCAGGAGAGGAGTGTGGGTCAGGCTCTACTTTGGAGGGGACTGGGTTGGTCCAGAGCACTGGGGAATGTTTCTGGGGGAGGTTAAGCACTGGCCTCATATTGTAAAGTCACAGTAAAAAGACCTTGCAGCCAGCAGATTTCCAGGCTGAACCTAAACACTAGAGATCAGCATCACCCTCACTTTAGGCAGCATAATAGAAACACTACAAGGATGGATGGTTTGTCCAAAGCAGCAATAAAAATGTGGTTTTCTGCATCCTAGTCCTGGATGTAGATGCTGCTGCCAGGCTATACAAAAGGAGTTAATATGGCTGGAAAAGACACAACTGGATAGAAGAAACCACTGCTTACAAGCATGTCAGAGGTCCTGAGCTATACATTAATTGAATATGTTTGTTTCTGTAAGAGAGTATTAATCCCATGGCTGACGCAAATGGAAGCATTTTAATACAGGAATTTAAAGTGGGGGAAGTGAAGGGGAAAAGGCTTGCCACTGTTAATAAAATAAAAAGATGTCAGTGCAAATAGACATCACTTATTAGAAGCCTCCTATCTGTGTAGCAGAAAGTCATCTACTGATGAATGCAACTGGAAGGGGAAAAAAAAGAAACCTTGTTGACAGTTTCCAAACAATTCCAAATAAAATAATCTGCTTTTTAAATTATATTTTGGTCCATTCTTTTGAACTACTAGATATGTATTGTTCAAAATAAATAATTTCTCACTAGAATCACCTCCTTTGAAAAGTCACAACAGATTTTAATGGCAGTGTTTGTAAACTGTAAATAGCTCTAAGACTTTTCTTAAAGTCCTGAAACATTTAATAGAATCATACAATGTCTTGGATTAGAATGGACCTTAGAGAGCATCTAGTTTCAATCCTCCCTGACACAGGAAGGGACACCTTCCACTAGACCAGGGTGCTCAAAGTCCCATCCAACCTGGCCTTGAACACTTCTAAGGATGGGGCATCCACAATTTCTCTGGGCAACCTAAATTTAAAGCCAAGTAAATCAGAAATTACTATGGAAATTACTGTACATATTGTTGGGACACCAGCAAAAACCTAAACCGTTGAAGTTCTCAAAACCTCCTATATAACCAAACATTACTAAATGCTTCAGGTTTCTTTCACAGAAATGTCTATCCACCATGCATGATAACAGATGATAAATGTTAGAGATGAGAGCTATAATCAAGATAATCAGAATGTTTTGGATCAACACAAAAGGAAGGGCAAATGCTAGGAAATTTTGGACTTCATAATACATTTATTGAACCCTAAAATACCCCATGTTCCTTAGAAATCTGACTTATCTGTGAGAGAAGAATCCAGTTTTCTCCTCAGCTCTGTCAAGAGCAGGAGACTGAGAAGCTGAGCTACCACCACAGTGCAAGAGCATGGAGGTGCATCCCTTCCCAAGGCCACACAATGATCTGAGGCTCACAAAGGTTCAGGCTCACAGCTCCATCAGGCAGCCTGCTGCCTGTCTGGACACTGGAAACTGGGAGGCTTTCAAGAGGCAGATAGCTTTGTTTTGGAATACACAGAATCACTGTGGGTCTCAGCTCCCCCCAGGCCTGCCATGCAGTATCTCAAGACCTAGGGGCAACCTACTTCTAGAGTAGACTCTACAAGTAGGTCATTAAGACTTCTAGGGCATACATCTGAAGCAATCTTCCTTGGTTCCCCTCACAGCTAGTGGACCCACCTATTTCAGAATGCCATGGATTACTCCCTAGAAATAAATGCTTTTCACTAATGGCATGTCAATCAAAATATGAATGTATATATGTTGTCCAAGTTTTGGTATCTGCATAGCAAGAATTTTCATTCTGTCAGGTGAATCTCATCCCAAAGGTCTAGAGCATCTTCATGGCCACCATGGGTTGAAAAACATACTTTGTTTTTCCTGGAACTTCAGTGCTATCAAAATATCCCTGAAAACATTCTAATTAAATGGTAAATGACCACAACAAACAATCAATGATGTAACAGATGATTGCAATGAAACTTCTCTGTGAAATTTTGTGAGCAGCCTGAATCCAGCCAACATTGAAATCCTTTGAAATGCTGTCCTGAAGGCAGAACTTTTTGAGAACTGGTCTTAAGAGAAATTATTTCCTACTAGGGACAACAAGAAAATGTGCTCAGTAACTCTGTTTCTTTCCAAAGAACTTAAAAGGACTACCTTAAAATCACAAGTCTACAAAAACACATGGTAGTAGTTAAACCTTCCCTGAGAAACAGATCTGAAGAGGAACAGACCCTCTGCCTTTGTGACAGTCACCCACAGCATTCCAGAAGATGAATTACTTCCCTGCCCTACTTGATATCTGTCTTATGCAGTCCCTTGAAGAAACAAGTTTATGAGATACTTCAACAGCAAAAAGCATACTGCATAAAGATCTAGCTCCCAATCAATGTGTACAGGTAACACTAGTGTACAGGTGCCAGTATTACAGGTATGACACCAGGTCAGTTGGTGTCTAAAAATCAGCATATGGGTGTGGGAAAATGCATAAACCAAACCTCAACAGGATAGATTTTATGTCTTTGTTTAACAGAACAATCCTTCTAAGATATTGAAGTGATCCTTTTTTGCTTTGGTGATCTGCCTAGCAAATATTCAGAACCAGAGGATTAAATACAGATTCTCCTGTGCTCTTTTCACCTTTTTCATCTTTTCACCTCATCCACGAAGAATGAACCTCCAGCTCTGCAACTATCCTACAACTACCATTACCCCACACCACCAAACCCTCTCTGATAATGTACTGGCATTGGTAATAAACATCCATCACCTCCTATCTGACTACGACAATGTATTTTGAAAATGCTCTCCTGAGAGAACTAAGCAGAAAATAAAGTTCCCATTGTGAAATATTTTTTTCCGGATAAAGCCAAGAACCAAGGTTTCAAGAAAAATTAAAAAGAAAGGAAAAACATTACCAGGGTTACTCACACAGGAATAACTAGAAGCCTGGCAATCAATGCAGATTCAAGTTAAAGGCTTTTTGTCTGCATCAAAGCAGGTAGAAACTCAAGACTTGAAATGTCTACATGGTAGGAAAGTACTCAAGCCACAAAACTGCTTTTTATACCCTGAGCTTTAAGCAAAAAAAAAATAAAATTCTCCAGCCTTAAGACACTTTTCCAGCAGAAATTTTAGCAAAACTATCCTGTTTTGATCGAAGCTTGGCATTTGGGCAAACCTGACAGACCAGGAGAAGAGTTTCAGGCAAAATCAAAATATCAGTCCAACAACCTCTACCAGAAGGTCAGGAAAAAAAAAAAAAAAATGCAGTTCATCCGCCCAGAAAGAAGGATCACATGTGACAATTTCACTTTACTTGCTCACTGTAGAATACTTGGTTAAATTCTTTCCTCCTTTCCCTGATGATGATATAGAGTCCTAAAGAACTGCTTCACCACAATTAAAGTTCCAAGCATAAAAACAAAGAAAAATGCAATTGAACATAGCACAACAGAAGGTCACTTGAACAAGTCACAAATTACCCAGACCTCTTATTCATTAAGGCAAAGTTTCATTACCGCTACAACAGCAATAGACAATCTCAAAATTAGCGCACACACAGGTGTGCACAGGTGACTTATCACTGTCATTACTCCTTTGTCATTATGTGAAAGCACAAACTCCCACAAAGCTTATGTTCAGCTGCAAAAACTAAACCTTAGATAAATGAAGCTAATTTCTTAAAACATACTTTTAACTCAGTTTGCTAAACCAGGTACACTACTTATCTCTGCTTCCTTAGAACAATAACTGAAACTTTCTAACCTACATGGCTATTGATGTTAAATCTAATGCATTGCCATACTTTCATATCTGAAGTCTGGCAGGTTTACTCACATTTCATAGAGCAGGTCCTAAAAGAATGTAAGCCAGAAGGCCAATGCCATGTACTGAAACCTGTCTGGATGCCAAACATGACTCATTTTAGTAGGCACTCAGTAAAATTTCCACTAACAGAATGATTTTAGTTATATTTTAAATAAATTCTGATTCTTAATGAGACAAATAATAGTTTGATCCTTATTGTGGGTTTTGCTGGGGAAGCAGGGGGGAGCAGGTTTCTGTTGTTTTTCGGGGAGTTTTTTTAAGTTCCAAATCAAATGAAACCTTCCAGCATTTATTACTAATAGGCCAGAAACAGGCAGTTTTAACAAATTCACAGATATCTTTTCTTATACTCAAAGTGGACAGGAAATAAAGGCAGATATACTTTTGATTCACATATCTTTCATGGGGCTACTTCTCATGGGCTTATTGTCTGTTCAGTCTTGCTTGCTAGTTCCAGTGGAGAACTCAGAATGAGGAGCAAGTTCTGCAGCTTCATGTGCTAAAATGAAACACTCAGTCTCAAGAGATTTATACAACATCTGCACATACAGAAATTAGCTAAAATGGAATCAAAATCTCTGATTTTGTTTACCAAAATCTGTACAAAACCTGGTTGCAGTCATCAGCAGGTTCCAAACTTGCAGTCCCAGAACCAACTGGTTATATTTTAGTTTCTCTTTACTATCTGCATACTATTTTAGTAGTAGAAAGCTTCAAGAAAAATACGGTCAGTGAAATACACTGGGGATACAGGGATAGGCCTAAAGGTCATAGTACAGCATGACTTTGCTGACAACTCCTCTCCACTGACTGAAATTACAAAATTGCTGTCAGGTAGTTGTCTGTCACAAACCAACTGTTACTTCCCTTGGTTGTGTTTTAATGTATGAAACTGCAGGATCATGGCAGATATGAGGCATTACAGAACCAATGAAATAAAAGTTAAAGACTGAATAATTCATATAACAGTACTCTTTGAATAAGTCTGATATACCCACCATAGTTTTTCAGATGGAACAAGATATGTGTAGCTCATTTGTTTGAGTTTCTCCCCCTGCCATTCCTCTCCTTGGGAAATCAGGTGTCTTACCAATATGGTAAGTCAGGACGTGTCTGTCAAAACAGGCTTTGACTGGAAGTGCTATTCTGACAAAATAGAAAATACAGCATGCTTCACAGTGAAAAAAACTCCAAAAACCTAAATGTCGGTTTGTTTTCCCAGATGACAGTAGAGTCATTTTCTGCACAGATTTGTTTAATAAGTTGTTGGTATTACTACTACTCTGATTTTCAAGCTGAAGCTTTTAAGCAGCCAGAGAAGTTTCCAATGCACTGCTATATCCTTCTGTTAAGAGCTGCTTAGGGAACAGACTACAGCCCACTACTGCTTTCTCTATTTTTGGGGTTTGAGCAGTCTCAAGGTACTGGCCTAAGGCATCATGCCTTCCAGTGGTCTAAGTTTTATCATATCACAGATAAGGATAACTGTGGCCTTGTCTACATTAGAGAGTCCTCACTCAGAGCAACCTTAACACTTAATATCATAACTGATTTATATGTGCTATGTATCTACAGCAGCATCCTGTTGCTAGGATAGTCAAAATAACTTCTTCCCTTCTATTGTTTTTTCTAATTTAATTTGCAGACACATAGTTGCCCAAGCGGCATATAAGCGCTATGATATCTGTTTCATTTCTCCCATTGGAGCAAGAGGTGAGATCCAGTGCCAGCTGATCTTACTGTAATGACTGAGCAACAGCCTCATAGCTGGCCTTATTTCAGCCTTAAATTTGCAGTGACGAGGAATGGCAACATACATCCCTGTGATTCCAAATGGCAGGATTGAGCTACTGAATGTTGGGATGGTTGGAAAACAATCTTGTTCCCTTTCAAAAGCATTTCTGCTTAAGTTTACAGGCAAAGGGGATGGCAAAGGGCTTTCAGAGATACAGAAATCCAAAACTATGTAATTGTCATGTTACTTACAGAAAAAGAAAAAAAAAAAGAGAAAAAAAAAGCCTTCACAGAGATAAGAATTCAAACTGATAACCAAATGGAGGCACTCAGGACTCACTGAGCTGTCAACATATTAAAGCCACTGTGCGAGACATTGCTGATACTATGGCAGAAGTGAAGAAACATTTTTTCACCTCCTACACAGTTATGACATATCCCTAAAAAGGAACTCAGTATGCCACAATCTATCGGACTCAGGATGTGAGTTGCACCATTAGTGCTCTGGTGTCACATCTGAACAGCTCTGGAAAATAAACAGCAAACACCCAAATTGTTCCTATGGAATCGCACACATCTATCTGGAAATCAATTGGAACAAATACAATATAAACTATTACACAAGCAAAATATAAAATAGATAGAATAAAAGTTAGTAGCAAATAGTTAAAAGACTGTTTCTACATCACGTCTTGTTTGTTGTAGTTTGGGTCATCTGTGATACAACTGAAGGCAACAAAAAATATCTAAAAAGAAGCAAAACCTTTTTGCTGCTTCAGGCTCCAAATGTAGCTGGCTTCTCTACTCTAATTAGGAACTAAAGTTCTGAAGTTAATCATACTACTTATATTCAAAATCCAAAGATACTGCTTCAAACAACTCCTATTATGTCCTGGATGGATACTAATACCAGGACAGAAATAATAAAAAACCTAAAAATTACACTGTCTTTACAATTCTGTTTAACCTAAAAGTACTAAAATCTCTAGTCAGGTTGCTCAGGTACATTCAACTTACCCTTTCCACACTTTAACATGATTGAAATTTCTGAAAATTTAGCCAAAATTTGCAGTGAATGGTTTTGGAAAAACATCATCAGCAATCTACCACCAATGCATTCCCCACAACTACATATACTCAGCCCTATACTACTTATAACTGAACACTTGTTAGCGAAGAGTAGAAAACAGGCTGATCTTTCTTATATCTCTCCCTATATTTAAAACAAATGCCAACTGTGAAAACGAAAATAGTAATATTGTGTGAAGTTGGTAACAAGCTGACAAAATTATAGTTGAGAACCTCTAAGCATAAACATTTTTTAAGATGAGATTCACTATGTTCCTCATACTTTTCCCACTCAGGCTGATTAAACCCTTTTAGCTGCTATTGTTTGAACTCTAAAAGTTGAGAGTTTTAGTAAATCAGATCCTGAATTGTTGACTGTTTATCCAAAACAAACTTTGAATACAGCTTGCTCGTTGATATCCAGCGACCTAGAAACCTATCCCAATAACTCAACAGAAATGTTTGCTTATGGCACCAGTTCATTTCAACTATTATGCTTGCAACACAAGCCACTGGTAAAAAGGGTGATGACTGATTGATTGAATTACACTAAATATGATAAGTGACCCTGAAGTGGCTATTGGCTTGATCCAGCCCCTGTCGTCACATGAATGAGATACAAATGATTATTCATACCTGAATGTTACTAGTTAGCTGGCATTAGTGTCATAATTTATACAAATCTGAGCCATCCACTAATTTTGTTTTATTTACATGATTTTTTTTCTGTTGTTATTTTACATAGAAATCACAATAGAATATTTTTTGTACAGAGCAGTACATATAAATTTTACAAATATTCCCAAAATCATTGTGTATTACATCAAAAGATCTGGGCTTAGGGTAGCAACATCACAATACTGTGGTTATTTGGCACATATAAGCTACTTAGATAACACAATTTAATGAATGAATTTACACCTACAGAAGTAATAAAATGTTACATTTCTTAGTTGTACCCAAATTTTCAATTTAGGAACATCTGACCTTTAGAGATGGAATTAAAAAAGTTTCATCTCCTTTTCCTTAAATATTGCCTCAAAAAATCATTACTGAGGCTCTGTGGAAGCAGGTCTTTCATTTGTTTTAGCAAAAGTCTGTGGACATGGAAACTAGAATGACAGCTATTTCTACTTTTTCAGAAAGCTAAAATATAATTGGAAGCAATAATGAAGTGGGGTTTATCAATCTAATGCCTGGAAGGGTTCAGTCATACACTAATCTCTGCACAAAACCATCTTCAGGGGGAAAACCAGAAGGTAAGTAAAAATAATAGGTTCTCAGAATCCAGACTTATTTTAAGCAAGCCAAAACTATGCTAATAAGGAAGTTAAGAGTACAGTCTTAATTTTTTGCATTTCTGTGAAAAAGATATAAGTAATATGCGCACCAGACTCTGTTTGGAATTTGTGATAAATACTAAACCTGATGACCCAAATAAAGGTATTCAGATGAAAAAATTACTTGCTTGGTAGTGAGAACTGATGATGATGATGATGTATATTGTTCACCAGCAATAATTTCCTAATGAGTACCTTAGGAGGGACATATAATTTTTAAGTCCTTAAAACATATACAAGCTAAGTTCAAAGCACTTGCTAGAAGCAAAAGAGGTTTTCTTTTCTTTCTATATCAGCAGGGATCAATCTCTCAATTTTTGAGCCCCAGGAATAGTTTTCTATTGAAAAATTCTAAAATATCCTGTGCCATTTTATAATTATACCTACCTCGTGGCACAGTCATGATCCCAGACAATTGATAAGATAATGAAAAGGAACTACTAGCAGGAGGAATCCATTACTAATTTATACTGTGTCCTTACACAAGAAAAAGGATACACAACCATACTTAGGTCTTCATCCTGTAATCATACCTCTACTTGCTTGAGGGCAAGCATGGGTAACCTTCAGGACTGATGCCATAACTATACCTCCAGGTACAAGCCTGACCAGACCTCTGATAAGACAAGACTTGCAGTGGACACAAGGGAAAACTTGTTAATTCCAAAAGTCTGCAGTGAAGCCTGTCCTACCATGCAAGTTTCATTCTAGTTTCATAGAAAGAGAGTCAGTAGTTGATGGAATCTGATTTTTGTTGGCTTAAATAGCACAGTTTAAAATGCTGTTTGGAACAAAATACTACACATTTCATGTGTCTTTGTTCTGATTACAAAGATGGAACTGTTCTGATTGCACGGCAAGAAAAGTGAAAAGAGAAAATAGCCCAATGAAGTTTAAGAGTTCATTTATTCAATAGTCGCTGGTATACAGATTACAGTGGCAAATTTTTTCAACTCATCAGAATTTCATATGAAGAGATACAAACCACTAATTAAGGTAGAGGAATTCAAGTCTGCTATACATAAACTACATAGATGAAAATGAGAGGAATTCCTTCTTAAGCTGGAGTATTCACAGTGCATAAAGCAGTAAGTGTGTGAACAACTGAACACTCAGTAAATGTTGAAAGATTTTGGAACAGTTACAAACTATAATCTATGAACTACAGAGTTAAGGCTGCAAGAGAGAGTGATTAGAAAAAGTTTGTACTTCACCACATGTATGAATATACAAATTTGTTATAAGATTGTTCCTATAAACAAAATGAAAAAAAAAGAAAGGATTAAAACAAAACCAAAAGTATCTATTTTCTTTATATTCTAGCAAACAGAATTGAATTAACAATAAACTTAACACACACTGTTCTGATCACAAAAATTAAGTCTGCTGCTGTATGAAAAATTCTGTTGTGGATTTGGAAGGATAATGTAAGAATCATACTGAAATAGACTTCACTGTTTCATTATAGAACATACTTTTAAAAGAACAGCACTAAGATAATCTAAGCATTATAGATATGCAATGTTTTTACATAAGTAGGTATATATAAACCATAAATTTAGTACTTTTATGATCACAGAAAGTGATCTGAAGTAAACAGTTTCCCTTACAAAGACATCCCTCCTTCACACTATAGAAAATACTGCAATAAAAGCATAGTAAATTTACTAAACTGCCACCCATCCTTGCTCTAGTTTCAAATGGTTAATAAGGAAGTGAGTCTCTCTCTAACACTCAGGAAGTGCAACTTCTTATTAAAACCAAACTAGAAATACCTGTAATGCATTACTGCATTAAGGGAGACCCTGGTACCAGCTCCCACCTCTAGGCTCATAGTTCCACAAGAATCTTCACTGCAAAGAAAACCTGCTGACCTTTTCTTAAGCCTGACATATCTGCTGAGTGCTGAGTGACTTTGAAATTCAGTAACAAAAATGCCTTGAGGCTTGAAAAGTCCTTTTTCATTAGGACATGAAATTCTACTCATGTTTACCTGTACAATGAACCATTAACAAATGCAGACTAATTTAAAAAATCCTCTTTTCTCTCTCTCTCCCTTCCTTCCTTTTCTTTATTTCATTTGCATTTTAAAAAAACCCCACTGGAAATAGAGTAGCAACCAAAACTAGATGCTTCCAGGAGCCAGGCTTCACAATACTAAAGGAGGAGCAGCAAGAGCTACACTTTGTGTCTTGGATACATCTTGGAGTTTGCAAATTAAAGCATAAAGAGCAGGCTTTGCAATGGAAATGATAGTTAATTATGAAGGATTTTTTATTTTTACAGTTTTTTAATTAACTTCAGAGAGAACAGGCTGTGTGCTTGTGTTTCACAAAGCTGAATTATTCTTACATGGAACAAAATGTTTGATTTAATATTTTAAACAAATGCTGAGTTCCATCATTTATTTATGCTGAATACTGCCAATCAGCTGTCCAATCTTGGTACAGTTGAGAGCAGTTTTATAGCACAGTAACTCCAATGCCTTTCAAAAGTTCTACAACTGTGCAAGGGATTAGAATCAAGACCAGACCAGGGATGTAATTAAAATGTGTAATTTAGTTACAACCTAGGGATTATACTTTATATCCTTGAAAAAGGATATTCTTCACATCCCTATTTCAGTCAGGTTTCTCTAGGTTCATTTATGAAAATGTGAAATACTGAAAAACCAGTATCATGTTTATAGGCTTCTACAAAATGGCAACCATAACAACCTGAGATCCTGAAAACCTTGAGGGAACAAGGTTTTTGTATTTTTTTCAATACCTATTTAAATTTTATACAGACCTTATACCATTTACTTCTTCTAATCTTATACTAGCTTTCCTTTGAAATACAAAAATTCTCCATCATCTTTGGTTATATATTTATTTACAGAACTATAAATTTAGGTAATGTCACCTATTGCTGAAACCATCTATAATGTCTAACATAGAATCAGAACTTGAGAGTCCTGGATTCTACTCCTGCCAATCTTTAACTTGATGCAAATATATATTCCTAGATCCTGGCATCAAAAGCAGCTAGTTTCTTCCTTGGCACCACAAAAGTATGTTTCATTATTTTCAGTCCTACAGGAAAATAAACTATAATATCTACACTTGATGTCAGCAAGTTATTTTATTTCTATAATGGAAATTAAAAATTAAACCCCTAATGTACAGAAATGTTATCATCTACAATGCAGTAGAAGTAGGTTGCTGATTTTTAATCATAAACAAAGAAACTTAGAGATTTATTAATTTCCTAATCCTTTTCTAACACTGAATGTAGTATCACATATTCTTTCTATTTTCACACCATATAGTGCATGGCAGAGCACAAGATCTGAGTTAATAACTCCTCAAAACAAGAATGCACCAGTTTCAGAGGGTTTCAGAAAAAGCTGATGGCACAGTAAGAGTACCTGCCACTGGAGTAAATCTTCCTGTCTATCACTAACTGTAATATTTGCCTAAGGTAGAAAGGACCTTAGATATGACCAAACAAGAGAGACCTCTGTTTACTCATTAGGAAAAATGGGGATACACAGTTGTGCATCTTCAAAACTATGCTTGGAGTCTAAATCAAAAAGCTTCAACATAAGAATTTTCTGCAATGAATTTTTTGACTGTTAGCTCTATATTAAAATTAATTACTTCTGTTTATAAACTACTGACTTTAAAACTAATCATTCAAAGCAAGTTTTAAGCCCTGATTTTTGTTTAGTTTGAATTAGAGGTTGAAACATCAAAAAAATAAATTACATCTGCTAATAGATTATACATAGTTAAAAGACAGAATTCTGCCTTTAAATACAGTATAGAAACCTGACCTCACCTGTAACTAGATCACCATGAATCAGAAACCACCTGTACAGCAATATCCCTTAGTATCTCCATTAATCAGATAATTTAGTTCTACAACATGTTTAATAATACAATAATGGATATACCTTACATTAGAAAAGACTCTATGTGGATAGAAACTGCCTGAACTTTAGAGATCCAGAAGATCACTCAAGATTGAAAAGTTCATTTTATAAAGAAGAGTTAAATTCCAGTTATTAGGTGAAGATATTGAAAAGCAATGTTTGTATACAGGAAAAGTGAAATTTGTGTTCCTTTGATTACACATAACCTCCAGATATACAAACTTCCTGAGGTAAATAAATGCAAAGAGATGCTTATCAGGAATAGAGAATTGACCAAAAAAAACCCAAAAATCTCAAACAACACAGCATTTTAGACAAAAAATAAGCAAGCAATTCAAGCCAAAATAGCTGTGAAGCCTTTGAGATATTTTAAAGAAATCCTACCTTGCAACTAACACCAAACAGAATATGTAGAAATAAGTTAAAATACTTACTGCTCTCTGATGTTACCTGATTTATACTTTTAGAAGAATGTTTTAAGATATGCAATAGTTAAGTTTTTCTACTTGCTTTACATTGAAAGAGAAGATATTCTGAAATAACACTGGTACAGCACTATCTGTACATTAAATGCCCACTATTCTATAACCCCTGTTTGAGATATTTCTAAAATCAATAGTCCCTAAAATTATGCTACCATTTGCAAGCTGTTTTTCCCCATTTGCTCTGAAAACCAACTCATTCATCACTTTTAGAGCCACCAAGACCAGTTTAGAATAAGAATTATATTCCAGCCATTACTGCATCTCTTTTAAAAGCTTCCCTTAGAAAGCACAGGATTTATGTGAAATACTGAATGCATATGAAAGAAAGCTTGACACTGAGTCTAGCAAATCAAGTTTCCAAAAATACTTTTTTAAATATGCTTAGACTATTTTACATGAGATACACAGTTCCAGTTTGTGATGATCATGCAGTTCTTTAACAGACTAACACCAATGAAGGAAAGAAATTAATAATTTCTTATACAGGCAGTGTGTTTATAGTTCCAAAAGGATTGTGGGTTAATCAATCTCATTTGAAGAAAAGAAGTGAAAAACAAGCAAAATCAGTTCAACACCCTGAGATATAGACAGTCTTGCACCTAGACAATGCAGGAGCAGTGGGCTTTAGTGAACTGCCAAGAAGAATTAATTCTAAGGACAGTCACATAGGAAAGCACAGCTACAGGTTTTAGTCTGCTGAAACTTTGAGCAAACCAGATCATCCAGAACTGGAGTTAGCTGGTGCGGGTTTGATGCAGGTTCCTAAGCGATGGGAAACGAGTAATGTACACTCACATGCACAGCTCTCCATTTCACTTACACTTCACTCCACAAGTGGGAGAACCAGAAACTACCTAGGGCACTATGTGTGTTGGGAATTATCTTATATCTGAGACTGTGGGCCACTCCCACATCTGCTGAAAAATATTAGCTGATCTACTGAGGGATTTTCCAGAAATGCTTTCTTTGGAGAATTAAATTACCTTTGTGGATGCACTAAAATCTAATCAGTGCATTTTCTGAACATGTTCCCTAGGTCTCTTTTTCTCATAAATATTAACGTACAAAATCAGAGACCAAGTCAGTCCAAAATTCATACACTCTACATATAAATTTAGAAGGCTTAATGTGGTATTAGCACATAGAAACAGTAAACATCACACATTAATACATTTAAATGTTGAGTATTTTCCAGTAGAATACTCTCAAGGGACTTAATTAACCAAATGAAGACTTTTTCAGATTAGCAAAGCAGATAGATATGCAGATGAAGACATAGGTTAAAAAGTCTGAATTTGCACTAGTGACAGGCATACATTTTAATCTCTGCTCTCTGCATGAGGTGAAGAAGTGGCATTACCCCAGGTTGAGGAAAGTTATTTCACATGAAGACAGAATCTTGTCTGCCAATTCTCCTATTTGTGATTATATTAACATAAATTAGACCATTATAACTAAACAACCTCTAATCCAAGAAAGAATGATTCATAATTGACTGATGTCTGCATCAGATCAGGCAAGATCTCTGCTTCATGGTTATATGGAAATTAATGACAGTGATTTCTTCATCAGATGAGAGATAGAATAAAATAAAAATTAGATAAATCTGAAATATCATAATACTAAACAGTACGAATCAAAGATGTCCAGCAAATGAAAATGGTTTCTTCCACTCAGTAAATTATTAGGCAAGTCTCCCACAGAAAACACTTTGCTAGCTTAATTCATTAATCAACTTTTTAGTAAAGCTGTTTAAAACTACCATGACATCTATCATTAGAGCAAATATATAAGTAAGTACAACTATTAATCTTTACCCTGAGTGAGCTCCTGGATCTATCTTTAATGCTACTTTCCCTAAATGTTAGTTTCCCAAAGTGCACTTCTGTTTGTATCCTACTATGCTCCTAAAGGAAGGACCATCAACAGAAAATTTGTCACAATGACAGAAAAAAAATTCTTCAGGGCATATACGTGATTGTAGTATTTTATGTATTCACAATAATTTCATTTGTTCTCAAATCCCACTGAACAAGAACAGTACTAACAGACATTTTTAAAGAAAAGTTTTAAAATAAAGAATATTTTTTATCGAGTTTGCTAACATGTTGGTATGGGTGCACATATTGTGTATATCTATTTACCTAATTCACATGCACATGTATGTACAAGAGTAAACATGTATTTTTAATCAAAAAAAACAGCACCACTAATTTTTGCTGTCTGTTTCAAAGACAGGAAGACAGTTATTTTTCATATGTAAGTACAAAGCCAAACATTTATTCCATGAAAAACATAGTCTAGCTTTTACTGCTCTACATAGCAAATATTTTAAATATATTTCTGGTCTTCCATTGAATTGTATGAGGATGCTACAGATGGTTTGTAACATCTCGATTAGCTCATTTTTCACAATGCTCTTGTGACACTCTATATCATTTACACAAGGTTTATTTGTCAAAATCCCATAGCACATTTCTGACAACAGATGTTTTGAAATTCATCCTATTTTGCTTGGCAAAGATTTATTTTAATGGGTTTGACAGTATGATTTCAGTGAAGAATTCACAGGCCATTTAACTCAGTTTAGGAAAACTAAAAAGACATTCTGATAAATGTTCATTTATCAGATGAATGTTATTAAATTTTATTTAAAAGACACTGATAAATTTTCATAAAATAAGACACTTCAATAAACACTCATTTTGTAACTCTTACAATGTATTTTAAAGCAATCAGCCCTACAAAATGTGGTTTGTTTAGGGGTTTTTTCCTAAGTGATTATTCATTCTGAATTATTATGCACAGACTGTTTAAGTAATGACTCTGGGTTGAGTATTTCTCCAGCGTCCTTCTTAAACAGCATGCAACTTTGAATCCACAGGTACTCCATGTATCACTTTGTGCATCAAGAACAAACATAGTATAAGATATGATAGTATTTTTTTCAGCAGCAATTTTTATGGATGAACAGTAATTGAGACCTTAATGTAAATCAATGGATAAATATTCCATGACTCAACATGAAGGACTGTTAGAGAAAATAAACTCTGATACTGCAGACTTTACTGGTGAATAGCTCTTGTTCTGATTATTCTTACTGAAGTCTTCTGTATCAGTGGTACAGGTTAACAGCAGAGTTATATTCTAACCCAGTTCTCTTATTCAAGAATGTCACAAAGTGTCTTATGAAAAATGAATAAATGAAAAAGGATGAATTCACAACTCTCTTTAAAGCCCCTTCTTACCCAATAAAATGTTTGGCAATTCAGTGTTGTAACACATTCATCTCCTCCTCAAATGGTAATATAGTCAAATACAGAGCTTTCCCCCACATAAGACTGCACAGGTGGTCTAGCATAATAGGTCAGTTAAAAAATCCCCATAGACTTGCTTTTTTATAAGTATCACTTATAAAAGTCCACCATCATACAGCAAATACTCTAGTTTCTTTAAGCACACACACAGACTACTTAAAAAAAAGCCACCATAGACTATGCCACTGACATGCTCCTGCTCATCTTCTCTATATCACTTTACTACCTAAAAATGGCAAGACTTGGCTTGCATTTGGAGTTATAGTAAATAATTTCACTGCAAGAAAGCAATGTAAAAATCAAATTGCATCGATTTTGTTGATTTATGTTTTTCAAGTATGAGGCATGGAAAAGAGTCAGGAAGCATCAATCAGGACAATTCCCTGATTATGCTTAAAATTATCCTCAGATCCAACCTAAAGAGGAGCTGTATGTATAGATACCAAGCCACAACACATGGTGGCATTCTCTACTGTAACAGAGGGTGATTGATACTTTATAATTGACAGGTAGATATTAGCCATATTTCAAGCGATACTTAACATTCTCACTCTTCATGACATAATCCTTTTGTTCTAAAACTACTTGTTTCCTGAGGACGAGTACAAAGTAAGTCATCACCATTTCTGAATGCTGTTGAATAGCACAGAATTTTAAAAAATGGAGAAGTCGTTGCAAAATCATTTCAATCCTTTTATTTCTAGTGTTCTAACACAAAGTACTGGATAGAATGCAATCACCATGGTACCAGTTTCAGTTGTCTCCATTGACTACTGGTCATCTACCCTGAAGAACTGCCAGCAGAACCTGTTGGTCTGCACGGCGAGGCCCTGGCTGGGGATGGGCAACAGGCAGGAGGACCTGCACCTGGGCACCCAAAGGGATGTAGAGAACCTTTCCCACAGCTGTCGGCTGCGCATCACCTCTCACTGTGCCGACTGGGAAGCCACCGGACAGCGCGGAGCGGGACCCTTCCACTACGGCCAAAGCCAAGTGGGAGGCTCAGGGAAGGGACTGGTGAACGACGGCCCCCCAGACACCCAAAGATAGTTCCGCGCTGTGCGCTCTTTGTCCTTCAAACAGAAACACAGGCGAGACGGGGACACGCGGAGGGGTGGGCAGGGCTCTCGCCGCGCCGGTTGCCTCCCCCGAGGGGCTTTCTGCCCGCAGCACACCTGTCGCGACCAACACCGGAGCGCCGGGGCGGGCTGGGCTCCCCTGGCCGGCCCCGCTCCCCGGGGAGCCGGAGCCGCGGGCGGGCACGAACGGGGGCGGCGCCCGGC
>VXBX01001370.1:236358-269630 GCA_013400415.1 Scytalopus superciliaris
AATCAAAAAACACAACAAAAAAAACCACCACCAAAATACCCTAACCAGTTATCCTATAAAGAGGGACAGATGCTTGCACGGGGAATTATTGTGTAATAAATATCTATTTTTATACCGTTTTCAGAATACTCTTAATTTCTTATTAGATGGGTTTATGGAAGGGGGGTTTGTTGCGGGGTTTGTTTGTTTTTTAAACAGGCCTGAAGGTGCAAATATCAATCCAGAATAATTAATTGATTTGCAATACAGAATCTAGTATATAAGAGTATATTCTTGTTTCAGCATCTCTGATATTGACCATTTTCCCCCTAAATCCTTTAATCTACAAAGTGCTATTTTTATACAGAGGGCAAAAGTGTATAGTGGGAACTCCAGTATACAGGGATTTTGTATTAATACTAGACCAACTAGGAACAGAACATGCACAATCGGATCTGGATAATACATTTTAATTCTATTTAAAAGTGTCTCTAAAGAGATTCAGCTAAGACTCATTGGATTTTCTATCTGGCAATTTTTACAGAGCAGCAATTTCCTTACAACGGTTACAATTGCCTTAACTAATGCAATTAGACAGAGAGGTGGTTATGTTTTTAAATTTAAGCTTCACTGTAGTATTTTTGCATACCGCTTTCCTTTTCCTTCCTTCTCAGAAGTGGACAAGACACGGTGTTGCCTTCCTTAAGACCTGTCAAAAGGGAAGTGCTCCTCCGAGTGCCGTTCCAGCGGGCCTCCCCCAGCCCCTGCTCTGGTCCCGTCCCACGGCAGCAACCCAGCCCCGGTCCGTGTCTGCCTTCAGCACCACGGACAGCGGAGCAGAGACCAGCCCTGTGTGGCATGGGACATCCCTTGCCACCGTGGTGGAGTTGACAGGGCACTGCCCAAAGTCAGCTCGACTTGGCAGCTGGCTCCAAACAAAGGAATGAATGAGAGGGAGTAGAGCAAAATAAAGGCAAACCACCCACTTTCTTTCATTTTCACAAGAATTTAGGAGTGGAATACATACATACAGCCCTAACATTCTCACGAGAAACTCTTCCCAAAAAGGTCTAGGTTCCTCATTCCCTTTTGCTGGAGGGACCTCTTTATATTATTCAAAGATGCTATGCTATTATACTATCTACTACTATTGTTCCTTTTCCATAGTTTCCTTCAAATACTGGGCCTTTGCCAAACACACTGACATTTCTCAATGATATGATGCTTGGGGTGATGGCAAAAAAAAAAAAAAAAAAGAATGTGAAAACGGGTGGTATGCCTATAGACAAAGAGAAAATGTGTTTCTTACTCCAGAGATCAAAAACAATAGCTTCGTACTGGCATCTCAGAAATGCAGAGCACTTGTTTACAGCTTGAGGTTTTGCAAAGGAAACTCAAGAGAGCCATCTGGTGTCTTAACCTGTGATAAAATGTGTGCAATTCTGCTCACAGCGAAGATTTTGCTAGCAGATGGATTGTAGAAGTACGAACATACTGGCTACCTTAAACACTAGTAACTGCATGGGATTATGAATTAGGACAAATGGAAATATCTTAGCTACGATATTTTTTTTACATTAAAATGGGCTTATTTCTGATTAACAAAACTCTGGATATGAAAACAAACAATTAAAAGCCAAAGAGGGTGAGAAGAGATTTTCAATACTTTCCATTCTCTCATCTCTTCACTTCGAACTGGCAATTTATTATGGGTTTCAGGAGTTTTCTAAAACAAAAAATATTTCAGAATCTATGAAATTGCTTGCTTGGATGAACTTTAGAGTGAAAAATTCAACTTTTATAAAGTATGTATAAAATACTTGCTTGATTATATATTAGGGTATATAATACCTATATAAGAAACATTATTTTTCCTTGCATTTATTTTTTGCTGCATTACTGGGAATAAATTATATTTGCTTTCAGCTAATTTAACATGGAAATTACAATGTGCTATTTTCAGGTATCAAAGTTCAATATTAAAATACACACCATAAATATTTGGGTATAGGCATATACTAGGATACATAAAATGCTTTTATAAGGACTTCCATTAGGAAAAGTAAGATTCAATGCTTTATAGTCTATTCTAACCTATGGAGTCATTTGTTTAAATACATCAGGTGAATCCCTTTAAATAAGACAAAAGTAAGCTCCCAATATGTTGTTCAAAGGACATATTTTAGCCAGCTTTTTCAGAGGCTTTGGACTTGCTTGACCTTATGTATCAGAGCTATAAGAGGAACTGTTAAAATATAATCAGTGCATATGCAAGAATAAATTAATGGACCATGCAAGGA
The DNA here is from genome assembly GCA_013400415.1 of Scytalopus superciliaris. Lineage (NCBI taxonomy): Eukaryota > Metazoa > Chordata > Aves > Passeriformes > Rhinocryptidae > Scytalopus > Scytalopus superciliaris. Next base: position 238,638 of record VXBX01001370.1, read on the forward strand.
ATTCCTACATTAATGATTGGTTATGCAGAGAACTATAAAAACATAACCACCAATTTACATAACAGCTAGGGTGCTGCTTATAGCAGCTCAAAGCCAATGGCTTAGCTGGCGCAATGTTTGTTCTGCATTGACCAGTGATATTTCTTTCACATTTTACCTGGGATACATCTGTAACTCAAAGGACTGAGTACCTCCACAATAGATATTGGCTTACTCTTTAGACATCACATAATTCTCAGATTGCTTGGTTTTGCTGTTGTCTTTTTAACTTTGCTTTTCCCCTTCCTTTTCCAATGCTAAATTGCACCTATTATCCTGTAGTAATTAGTCTCACAAATAGTGCTGTGTAAAGTAAAATACCTGCTTTAATTACACCAGAGTTTCATATTTTTTTCCCATTAGATAACTCTTCATTCTTCAACAGGAGAAAACAAAGTGGACAGAGATTCTTACACTATTTTTTACAACTGATCTTTCTACAAGATAAGATGCATGTTTACAGCTGCTAACTTCTAGCACAGCTCCTATGACATCTTTTATGACTCTTCCTGATTTTCTCTCTATTTGTCCTCTACTTCAGATAGCACTTCTTTAGAGACCATGTGAACAAAAGAAATCAGCTGGGTTGACAGGAGAATCTGAACAGCACACAGAGTATGCAGGATAGCTTATCCAGGCCCAAAACTTAACTTCATGAAGTCTCCTTTAAACAATAGTTAACAATGACAGTGGAAGAGGGGGAGGGAGAAAAAAAAGAATCAATATCACTTTCAGGGAAAGTCCATAAACAGTAATTCAAAAAGAAATACATTCTGGTTTCTACAGTGATATATATGTGATTTTACCTTTAAAAAATAAGTAGTTGCCTTAAAGAGAGGTTTTTAATAACTAAAACAGAAACACATTGGCACTAATGTGTGACACTGAAACTAATAGCAGATCTGCCACCAGAGTGCTTCAGACAAGGCTCTCATGACACAAGCCAAAACAAGGACTTTCATCAAAGAAAAGCAAACACGAACACCACCCCCCATCTCTAGTCCACACAGCTGCAGAGAGCAGTTTAAGATTTAGAGGCCTAAAAACAGCATGGAGAGCTTCTTCATTAATATGCACAGCTTAAGCCAACATCTGTTGCGTTTACTTATCTAGGCACAGCAGGACTTGTCTGTTTTGCACGACTTCTGAAACATGCAACAGACTTTGCTATTATTCTCGCAAGTAGCTGAAAGTCCCTATAAGGTGAGTCTATTTAATTTTGTTCTACAGAAACAAAAGGAACATTGTTGCTGAGAAATTTGGTCTCTACAGTGAACTTCCTCTGGAGTCAGGACAGCTGGCAGAGCATGTAAGCTGTTATACCTGTTTAAGAACTCTCTCCTGTGAGGATTTCCTACTTCTAGAACATCCTTACAAGTGAGTTTCTTGCCTTCCTTAGAACAGATATAAGAACACATGACAATATGAAAAAAATATGCAATGTTTCTGAACCTTAAGAACAAGTGAAGTGTTGAACTTTGACCATCTCAGAGACCCAGAAGAAAAAGCACATTATATCCATTACAATAAAATCTGGAACAGAAAAGACAATATGAGCAGAGGCATACATAAATAACTATCTTGAGAAGCAGAGGAATGATTCCCCTCAAATTACATCCAATAATCTTTTAAACATAGAAAGTGATTTTTACCAGTGACAGGAAGAACTGGAGCATGTCTGCCCAGGCACTTGCGTATACATATGTACATGCACACACATACAAACACATCCACAACACCACTTTGTTTCTGTGAATAAAGTACGGAAAATTCTCCCTGTCAAACAATTTAGGAAAAATAGTCTTATTTTCTGCTAGGTGACCTAAAAGTGACAGCGTAAGTAATGTGGCAAAAGAACTTTTTGATAGTCATCTTCTTTGCTTACAATTCTTCTACCATTTAGTTTCAAAATCTGTTTTGCAATCCCTTCTATACTATTTTTAAGACATTTTGTTCCTTTCTTGCTCTAGAGGGGAGGTAATACAGTATTTCTCTGAGTATTGCTAATAGAGAAACTCTCTGAAGTGAGAAAATGTAGATACAGAACAATTCTGGCTAATGCCACATTCATCCATAAGGTAAGTCTTGATCTCCTCTGAGACCTGTTCATACAGACACTTTCCTTCCTTTGGGGTTTAGACACAACTAATGTTCTCTGAAAAATGTCATATATGTGTTTTCCTTTCTAAACAAACAGAAAATTCCTTGCCTTGTCTACTACCTTTATTGAATGGAGTAAATTAATGATAAATATAAATCTCATGAAACAAGTATACCTAGCTTCTTTTTAGTTAATCTAGATTTCCAGAAGTATTTGACATGCTAATATAGTTCATATTAGCACAGGAACAGATTTTGACTAAAGGGGAAAAAAGAATTTAAGAACTCCTGCTTACCTGTCTTGTTACTTATATGATTTAGAACATCAAGACAAAGTTAATAGACTTTGATATCTTTCTTTTTTTATTTTGCAAGACATGACAGATAGAATGCAATGAATACTACACTTATTTTTAAGTCCTGAAAAAAAAAAATTGCAATCCCTGCTCCTGTTAATATGGTGATATTCCTGGCTACTAGTTCAAACACCATAGCATTGGTTATTAGTGCCAATAGCATGAATACTTCTAACATAGTGACCTGATTTTACAACACAATCTTACAAACTGAAATTACAACATATCTGACAGTTAAGACTCAACTCACTGAAACCTTTGAACATCTCTCTCTAATGTGAAGTGCAATTATCTGATTTGCCAGCAGTGGACACTGTTTGTCTAGTTATTCACAGCTATATTGACTGAGGAATATATTGCAACACTTATTGGCACATTTTTCTTTTATTACTTGCACTTCTCTAAGAAATTTGATTTATTTGTACCAGACAAAAACTGAGTAAAAATTGCGTGGTAGGAATATTTTTTAACATCTCTGTAATAGCAGACTGTACCTTTCTTTAAAAAGCCTGTTATTTTTCTGTAACTTTAAAGCTAGAAATCAGTCTAGCTAGATGGAAGAGAGTTTCCATTCACTTATAACTAGAAAATTTAAGCATGAAAAACCAAAAACAATGCACAGGTTTAATCACAGATAATAAATATCATCCTAGGCACTGTTACAAGAGTTACAGCAATCACCTGCTAATTTTCAATATTCGAATTACTTGTTCAGCTCCCCCTAAAATGCCCTTTATCTTAATACATAATGCTCATTGTCTTTATAATGTATCTGAAAACTCAAAAATAGGGCCCAATAGTCTGCTGGCCATATGTGTACACAGGATATCCACAAAGTGCACCAGAACCACAATTTTCGTCATATGAAAAGTCACTTGTAATTATTGATAGGATCATCTCAGATCAGTCTAAGACTATTGTGAAAATTGCCTCCCAGAAAGCTGGGAACTTCAGAACTTGGAGATCTAGCCTCTAGCTGTCCGTATTTCAATTTCTGAGAACCTGGAGTATCCATTGGGTCAGTCGACTTGTTCATAGTCTTTTATTATGTGGAAAACAGGGACTTAGAAACCATCAGCCAATGCATGAATCCAGTCAAAACAGAACACATGGACTAGATTGAGAGATTTCTGAAAATTCCTTCCCTCACATCAGCTCTTAGACCTGCTTAGCCTTAAATGCCAGTAGGCAGAACACTGTCCCTTCCCAAAACCACTTTTCCCAAGCCACCCACCTTAAAACTGATCTTTCTACTGTGTACAAGGTTGCTCCTCCAATTCAATCCTTTGGGATGCATTTATTACTAGATATCCCTACGCACCCTTTGCATTGCCCTTCCATGTTCAGGTAAGTTTTGCACCTAAATAGATAAAATTAAATAGAAATTTATCACCCAGTCTTAGAACTCTTGACTTATTTCCAGCCTTAGTTTAAGCACTATGGAAACTTGCTTTAGCTACAGATGTAGGAAGGAAGAGCTAAATTAATACCAGGAAACAGCTTGATGAGTGGAAGCTTTCTTTGATGCAATCCAAACTGTGCTCTGTAAATAATAAGTGAGCGGTTCTGGCTATGCTAGACTGATAAGGAAGAACAGAAGTCATTAGAAGTGGAACAATCTGGCGCACAAAATGCTGTGAACCTTAGCTGCTTGATTAATATTCTCTCTCTAGAGACAAAGCAATCCTTTCTGGGCCTTAAAGCTTAAACAATCTACATATCATAATTTATTGTGAAGAAAAAAAGAGTTTAATATTACACATTGTTTTGTTACACAAAAATTCTGGCATTCACCTTTTCTTTTCTCCAAATATACCTTTATGACTTTTTGCTATTTTGCCTTTTTTAAAGAGACAGAACTGCTAGTGATTAATGACTCAAACATTTGACCACCTGCAGTGATTGCTCAGGTTGCTGTAAGAGACTGGACTATTGGTGCTCATGGCTCAATTAGCAGAGTGCTTTGCTAACAACTGCAGAGTGGCCACCCAGGCCAGGGGCTGAAGGCCTGTACATCTGTCACCTCAGGCTGCTCTAGGTGTTACACAAGATAAGGAAAGAGGCAAACCCAGCAAGATGGGCTAGTGTTTCTTTTTCCTTACACAGATGACTCAGCTGCGATAACTCCCTGAACATTCACACCTTGCCTGAAGGTATTCATCTCTTGTCAATGAGCCATAAGGGGCCATAATGGGCTCACTGCACTGATGTAAGACACTGATGTAAGATCTTAGAAGGATTCAAAGACTCCTGTGACTCACAGTATTACATCACCCAGTGTAAAACTCGCCTCAGAGGAATTACTGGAGTTGTTCCCACCTGTTCCTGAGCATATATAACTGAGTTCTGGGGCTTCCCTCAACCACCTGGGGCTTCCCTCACTTTGACCAATGATCATTGAAATTGCAACAACCAAGTCTCATTTCTGGACCTAATGGGTGTCTTGTGGGTCTCTCCAGTTGCCAGGGGCATCTACAGCCGTGCTCCAACTGCCTATACCAGCACCCCAGCCTCACTCCAGCACCAGTCATCTGGTATTGAATTCTAGCTATCCACTGTTTCCTGCNTACATCTGTCACCTCAGGCTGCTCTAGGTGTTACACAAGATAAGGAAAGAGGCAAACCCAGCAAGATGGGCTAGTGTTTCTTTTTCCTTACACAGATGACTCAGCTGCGATAACTCCCTGAACATTCACACCTTGCCTGAAGGTATTCATCTCTTGTCAATGAGCCATAAGGGGCCATAATGGGCTCACTGCACTGATGTAAGACACTGATGTAAGATCTTAGAAGGATTCAAAGACTCCTGTGACTCACAGTATTACATCACCCAGTGTAAAACTCGCCTCAGAGGAATTACTGGAGTTGTTCCCACCTGTTCCTGAGCATATATAACTGAGTTCTGGGGCTTCCCTCAACCACCTGGGGCTTCCCTCACTTTGACCAATGATCATTGAAATTGCAACAACCAAGTCTCATTTCTGGACCTAATGGGTGTCTTGTGGGTCTCTCCAGTTGCCAGGGGCATCTACAGCCGTGCTCCAACTGCCTATACCAGCACCCCAGCCTCACTCCAGCACCAGTCATCTGGTATTGAATTCTAGCTATCCACTGTTTCCTGCCAGGCTAACTCTCTAACTGTTCCTGACAGGTGTGGGGGAGGCGAACCATGTGGAAGGGTAGTCATCATATATCTGTCCTGTGGCCATGTGTTTTTTCTGGATGGGGGAGGCCAGGCCACCATCTCAATTTGGTCTGATGGGCAGAACTTGATATGATGCCTCAGGGGTTTTTGTTGTGGTNATATCAATCCCTCAAAACTCCAGTAGCTGTTTAGTCTCCATTTCAGGGTAGAATTGCAGAGAAGCACCATGAGGCTGCACCAGAAGATAAAGACATGGACAGAAGGACCTCCAAATCTGGAACTTTGGAAGGCCTCCAAGGACCCGACATGCTGTGAGGAAGAAGAGGATGATGAAAGAGGGGTCCCAAACCCCCAGACTCAATTCCTGATGGAGTGTGCTAGCAGGCAGAACAGGGCAGGACTGGGGGGACAGAAGGTTGGACAGAACGGGATTGGATGGATATTCTTATAAAATCTTGGAACCAGGGAATTTTGGGGGGATCCTGTGGATATGTATTCCTGGAGCCTGGAGGTTCATTAAAGCTTCTGCTCTCCTTATCTTATCTCCTACTAAATTGGCCTGGAGGTTTCTCTCCTCAGTCTTTAAGGCATCAGTACGTTTCTCTTCATCAGCTGTTTTTTTGTTGTCAGCATTCCTCTTTGTAAAGAGTTCCTTTTTCACCTACATCTGGCTTTATTTGGTCTCTCTGTACTGGAAAAAACAGAGGTATTGAATCTGAGGGAGGAGACTTCTGTTTGAGGTCTCCACATGTCCAGATTGTCTCAAACTGAGACATACTTGTGGGACAGGGTAGTACACCGTGCTGTAAGTATCACTCATATGAGGAAGTGTTTGGTGATTTTGTTTGAAACTGTGTTATACTAAATAATAGTACTTTGAGACTTATATTTTTTAAATTAACTGCTAAAACCTTGGATGCAGGAAGATAAACTTTGCATTGGATCAATTTTTGTCATTGTATTGGAACTAGAATTGGACTTTTGCTGAAGCCAAAGGAACTGTATGAGTAAGGAAAAGAAAACGGGGGAGGGAATGGTTGAGTCTTGTAACTGTCTGCTACTTAGAAAGTTGTTTCAGCCTTTTTTTCACGCCTTTGGAGGGGGAGATGGTCTTGGGCCAAGTAGGTGGAATGGACTAGAATGTAAGTCTCTTAGTACTAGCCAAGAGGAATGGAGACACAGATCTCCCTGGCTGGGGAAAAGGTAAAAAAGACCTGTTTCTTACTGGTGTGTGTCTGTCTCCTGGGCCAGAGACACATACCCGATTCAGCTGAATTCATTAAATAAAAATTTAGTTTTGCTCCACAACTTTGTCCCTTCTAAATTTTATTGGTAAATGTGGGCATTTGTCACAATTGTTAATCTACTAATTAAACAAACAAACAAACAAACAAAAAATAGAAAAAAGCCTACCAAAACCAGCAGACCTGGATCTTAACAGCATATAGATATTTCTAAATCTGATGGCTTTCTTCTTCCCAAGACAGAAAATCACTTCTGTTTTACAACAAGGTCTTTTAAATGAAAATGTATGCAAAAAAGTATTAAAAATATTTTATCTGATAAGCTCTCTGAGCATGATTTATTTCTGAAATTATTTATGATTGGAAGTCAGTGCATTTAAACACTTGAAGCTGTTGACAATTTAAACCTTGAATGCTTCTTATGTGATCCACATGACATGAGATTTTTTTGAAGCATAGACAGTCTTTACCACTTCCAGTAGACTTTCAAAATATTATTTTCTCACATTCTTTTATCAACCATGAGATTAAAGCTTTCCTTCTACATGAAGTTAATACATCAATGACCTACACAGGCTTAAATATGAGTATCAGTAATTACTTAACAAAGCCAAATAAACTTAGTTCCTGAAGTCAAAAATTTTCTCCAAAGATTATCACACAAAATAATTTCTACACTTTTACTTAAAAGTATTTAATAATTATGCTTTAGCAAGGCATAAGTTTATGCATAAAACACACAGAGACATTCAATTTTCCCACTGCTAAAGATGAAATGTAAGATTGGATTCTAGAAAACAAAACTTCAGGTAGCCTATCAAGAGTGAATATAAATGAAAAGATTGGTACAAGACAGACGGAGATAGGATAAAACGTATCTTTAAAAATCGTTAGAATTTTTTTACTACAAGGATCAAGGAATGAAAAATATATGTATACTGAAGCATGTGAAAACGCACAGACATGAGAGAGAGTAGACAATAATAAAAATTAAGATGTTATTCAAAGAAATCTGTGATCAATTTAGTGATCTAAGAAAATGTCAAGTCTATCAATACTGAATGAGGACTGTTGTTTTCATTCCAAGTATTCAAGAAAAGAAATGAAGCTGCATAAAAGCTGTTTTGAACTGAAAGAACAAAGCTCTTTTGCAGACTGAGAAATAAATTGGCTAATTTTGTCTATGAAAATAATAGTATATAAGGAAAATTGCCAGAAAATGTATATTCATTTATTTCAGGAAAAAAAAAATTAATTCTGAGTATCATGTATCAATCAATAAACCCATTCATAAGATAGTTACCTTAACATGGTTTGTCACAGACTTTCCATTAACAGGTATTCAGCACCTTTTATGTAGAGGAAATTGTCCAACACAGATTCTGAGCTGCTGAATTCAAGGCATCAGTTCTTTCACTGGCTCTAAAAGTAGCCTTTAGATTCATAAGCCTAATTCTGCCTGTCTGAAATGCATGTCTGTTGCTTCAAACACTGTAAAGTATTTAAGTTCCTATAGGGGCTTATACCAACAAAAAAAAAAAAAAAAAAGCTGAGATAAGCTTTTAAAAAAAGAAGTTTTCAAAGGTATTAAAAAGTTATCAGTTTTCAGTACTTAATAAGTTATTGTTTGAACTAGGCTTTATGTATTACAGCATCAGCTGAAATATCTTGAATTTCCTTCTTTTCCTGTTTATAATGCTTATGCTCATCAGAAATCTTTAAGCGATTTAATTTTTTTCAGAAAAGCCAACAAGAGTGCTAATTAAAAGATTATGTAAAACAGTTCTAATGTAAGGCACTAAAACATTATAAATTATCACGGATTACCAAATTTCATGTATTCAGTTATATCTGCTGGAACTGTAATATTTTGTATGGTAGCTCTGATCATTTCTTCTTGTTACTCAGTGATGCCTGAACACATTCCAAGACATATCTCCTTTCTCTTCTCAATACACTTATTTGGTGTTCTAAAGCATTAACAAAATCTAGTGTACATTTACTTTGTTACATACAGGGGCTCCCATTGTGACCTCATTCTTGAAAGGAAAATAATTAGAGATCTATCATCTAGCTAAAAGAAATTAATAGTAGTGTTGGTATTTATTCTCTTTTTGTTAAGAGCTGTCTATTTCTTCCACTATGTGTCTGCAGATAAGTGGCAAGATACTTGTTCACAATGGGCTTTCTGGAGGAGAGTGAGGAAGCATCAGTCATTTTCACATACTCTGAATTCAAAAGAATATTTAAATTGTAAAGCCTTTTGGATTAAAATACTATATTATTAATTGGCCTTTTGTATGTACTTAAAGCTAATTTTGTCCATTGAAATGCAGTTTTGCCACAAAATTAAACATTATACCTTATTTAGTTGAGACAAAAGACACAAGTTCATTCCTTCTAACCATCAGACCATGTTGATATTGCCTTGGAAAAATGAATTTAAAGGCAAAGTAGAGATATTACCCTGCTCTGACTTACTCTGCTCCAGAGGAACATAGAAGTGCAAAAGCCCCTCTATTTTTTCCAAGATCTCCTTGCAGATACTTAGTTTTCAAATAGAAATTTATGACAACACGCTGACTTTTTCTAAAACATATTTTCTCTGTCCCTTTTATCTATTTGGTGGACAGCACCATTAATTGTACTGTTACTCTCTTCCATTCCTTTGGCTTTGTTAACTTTGTCATGCTACCAAAAAACCCCAATCTTTGCACATTGTCAAGATTCAATCCGTGTTATTTTAGAATTGTTAATTAATTTGTTTTGGATCCCTTATAATCAAATCTTACACTCTCTTCTGTAGCAGAGCTTTCCTGTGGATACCACTGAAGTCCCCCCATAGTGTCATAACTGATGACTCTCATCTGTATTACTTTGGAGGAGGCTCTCAGACTGTTCTGCATATGTGATATTTAGTGCAAGGACTGAACCTCAGTGACAGCAATGACAAGACAAAGCCTCCAGCTCTCTGGTGATCTCCATTTGCTAAACATTTCTGCTTCCATCACCTTCCATCCTGCTAATGGCTTTCTCCCACAATACAAAACATTAGGAGGAAGTCAGTGCAGTTACCAGCATCAGAGCATTTGTAAATTTTTGATGTATTGCACAAAGCTGTACTTCCTTTAATATCAGTCAGACTGTATAGACTAGCTAACTTTAGTCTAAATAGGGCCATATTCCCACAGGCGTCTATGTAGTCTTAATTTTGTGGTAATTACAATTACTAATACAGAAAAATAAATGAAATCTGAAGAACGGTAGGTAAATTTTAGGAGACAAAAATAGTTTTCTCTCCAACACACTCAATATTATTGTCAGTTAGAGATAATTTCTTTGATTACCCTCTCCCCACATCACAGACAAACAAAAGAACAAACCACCTAAAATAGACATTTAGAAAAATAAAATTTATGAGTAAAGAAATGGAAAGAAATCAGTATGTATTATTTAAAAGCCAACATCATAGTGGCTCAGAACAGCCTAATTCTCTTATAGTGTTGCCTTAACTGATTACTTTCCAATTGAAATTTCTTGTTATTTTACTACAAACATTAAACACAAAAGCCAAGGTAATACAATCTCATTCAAAAGTTGAACATTATAGGGAGCAAAATGTTACCCTATTCCCCTTTCCTTATGCTCAAACCAGCCAGTGACACAAAGAGCAACAAAATTGCTTAAACTCACTCAAAATACATTATTATGTATTACAATTTCCTCACAACAAGATCAAAGATAATTCCTTTATGCTTTGTGTACTACTGATTCAACTTAAGGTCTAGACAATGTTAATATGGCTCAAATTTTTGAAAAATTCCCTGCGTTTATTATGACCCATTAAGAAAGGTTCACCTAATCAAGAAAACAAAACACTGCATGAATATGGGGTGGGAGATTGTATATATAGTACATACAAACAGTAAGAGCTCTTTGAGGACTCAGATTTGTGATTGATACTTATTCATAACAACAAAAGAAGCAAAGAACTAGATTGAGTTTATCTAAATTTCATCACTAGGAGTTTGAAATTTAGGCTTCTATCCAAAGGAGACAAACACCCACTCAGCCTTCAGAAAATGCTTACCACCCTCTACTGATTATAAATAAATCCATGCTTCTATCAATTAGTTGAAACACAAGGGAAGCATTCAACTCTGGCAAAATAGGAACTTTTTTGCATGTAGTACGTGGAGTTCTCCAATTTCTGCCCAGTTTGAGTTCGGTAGCTGTGTCTTTTTCATAATCCAGCCTGCAGCAGGGTTACTTTCATTTTTTCTATCCTGTATTTTGCTAATTCTTCTGCTTCTCTTCTTTTCTGGATCTGTCTTTGTTCCCCCTGGGTGTGAGAGAGGTACTGCAGAAGTTGTTCTTGCTCTGCTGAAGGCCAGATTCAGACCAGAGTCAGAGAGCCATGAAGCAGGCTCTGAGGGCTCATGTTGTGCCATGCTGCAGTTGGCATGGTGACATTTTTGTGTTGAAACATAGAATTGTTTAGGTTGGAAAAGACCTTTAAGATCATCACTTTATTGTGAAACAGGAAAGGGAACATTGGTTTGTTTAGCACTGTCAAATTGTGTTTAAATGCTCATAAATGTCCTAACTTTCTGCAGATACATTAGGAAGATATTCAAATGAAAAGTGCAGAGAAAAATTGAAATTCATTAGCTACATCTATTTTAGCTAAATAATTTCCTGTGGAAATAATTCATCAAATCTTGCAAGAGTCATTTTCAATAGAACATCTGGAGATGCTAGATTCATTGTAAGGAGATTTGAGGGATTAAGGAACAATATTAATGATGTATTTTTATTTTATTTTTACTATCCTGAGCAGTAAGAATGATATACAGCCTTTGAGAATTATTGTGCTCTTGTTTAATTAAGTAATACTTTATTAATCTCCTCCTTTATTAATCTTTGTGAATCACATGCCATCAGATGTGCTTCCAGAACTTAACTGTGGCAGAAATTATTTATGTATTTTCTATCTCACTACCTTCTGCCTCCAATTTTTTGCTCTCTTGCTTTTTCTCTCTGCCCACAAGCCTTGCCTTCCCCTTAAGCATTTTAATTCCTGTAAATTATTCACTCATCCTCTAAGAATGGCCCACTCACTGCACAGAGTAAAGAACTGCCCTAGCAATACCAACTGAAAGCTCAGAAACCTCTCTTTTGTTAGAAGGCTACCAATTTACCCACTACTCTCCTCTCTTATAAGGTATTTACTGCACAGGACTACAGATTGAACAAAAGAAATAGAGCGTCCCTTGTCATTGCCTGGTCTGTACACTGCAATTTTCAAAGCCCTCCTGTCTTCAAAGGGTGTGTAGCTAAGATCTCTCATTCTGTCTATAGTTCAAAGCAAGTAGGTCTATAGCTGCAGAGACTATATTAAAAAATGAGCATCATTTTATTCTGTGCCAGCTGTGCGTTATGGCAGGAGAAATTAACTAAGCTGTAATATTTAAAGTAGCAAAAAAGGTTCTGAGCCCAATCTCTGGAGAAGGCTTTGGCTGTAAACACCAGGTGGACAAATACAAAAAATTCCAGAATAGTTTATATCGCTATAGCTGAAAAGAACTAAAAGTTCTTTTTGTTAGTACAGACCAGGAACTACAGATGAAACAGATTTTATTCACAAAATTAATGATTTTGCTTGACAGGGAAACTGCCTTTACACTCTAATAGCAGTAAAATGTCATATATAGAAGTCATGTGAAAAAAATTACTATTTTCATTTTAGTTAAACAAACAGAGGTTAAAAGAAAAAATGTTTGAAAGGAGCTAATACTCAGGAGTGATAACATTGCAACTATTACAGGGGGAGTCAACACTTCTTTAAAACTAATTTTAAATTAGTTACACAAAATTCAAGGCATCATTTGCCATTCATTTATGAAAAGCCCAACTGTCCAGGCTGTCTATAAAAAGTTAACAATACCAGGCATTATTTTCAATATAATAAAATAAATATCAACAACCTTTTTGGCCACAGAAGGAATTGACTTTCAACATTATTCTACTTTTGTTGCTGAAAGATGATGTTTCTTGGGTTCACATAATTTTTTTTTCTGAATGCAGTTTAATATGTTAGCATACAAAAGGCTTATATTCTAGTTAGCTGAAAACAAGCAAATCTTTTTTTCTGACAAAGCCTTGAAATGAAAGGTGTAAATTCAAGCAATGCTGTCAGCTGCCTGTGTTAGAAGCCATTTTAATGAGGAAAAATTCACAACATGTACCTTAACTATAAAAAAACCCAAGAGCTACAAATTAAAAGGTTGACAGGCAATTTGGGCATGTCTACCCATCCCTTACTTCTTGTATATAATGGTGTGGTAGAAGCAAAATGAATTGCCATGTTGATGTCAGGAAGACACACAAAACAAATGCCAATGGTTAGTCAGTGAACAGTCCCACCAAGACACTCAATATGTGCAGATAATTTTTCCCGTTTTATATAACTTATCCTCAGTTTTTGTAACTGAGTATAGACTAGCAATGAAGAGGCAAGAATAGGGATCCATCTCTTGTTTTGAAAGTCATTAGAGGTATAGAAATGCAACTTGCTGGTCACGGTAGATATGATCATTCTGTGTAGGCAAAAGATCTTAGCCAAGAACATATTTTTCTTTTCATTTGCTCTGTCTCTGTTTAGATAGGTATTCAAGTCCTACCAAGATGCACTTTCATTTTACGTTGATCTAACCACTAGTGTCCAGCTTCCTTAGCTGAGCACTGCTTCCCTCTTCCAATAACCAACAGCTTTAGTGGAAGTAAGAGCAGCTCACGGATCTGATAAAAAAAATGGTGTTAGTTTTAGGAGGTTAATCTGCTGGATCATCATGCTGATCCTGCTTGCCCTGTAGTCACCGTGCTAGAGGGCAGTGAAGAGGAATGTGAGGCAGCAAAGAACATAAGTCCTTCCAGATGGATGGTTTTATAAAAGCCTGGTATATTTTATTAAAATGTCAAGTGCTCTGTAAGAGGTGGTTGCCTTGTACACTTGATCTTCTGAAGTGTGCATGTTTGTCTGGGAACTGCTAGCACAGGTGTTATTGCTACTGTAAGTCTACGGCTGTATCGTTATCTCAAGAATTTCACAAACATTTTAAATAACTGAGTTACATTTTTAAGATCAATGGAAACCTACTTTAAGGAATGTTAAGAGATTCTTTGTAAAAAGATGATATCATGTGGAAATAGTGAGGTTATTTCAAAGGCAATGCCAGGGAGAGAGGATAGTTTAAACTTTTTGTATTGAGAGAAAGAAGATGCTATGGATTCATGAAATTAACAGACTATCATAATATGTTCACAACTGTTCTTCAGTAGTTCAACATTGTGTCCATTACTAGATCAGCTGCTAAGTTCCCATTAGAAAGAAACCTGAAAAATAAATGTTAAAGCAAATGATCTTGATTTACCCTGTATGTGCTCGCAGCTTTATGAGAGGATATAGACTAATCTGACACAAGTCTGAGTCATGACCTCTGAAGTACAAGGCTTGTAATGGTATGAACTCTGCACTGGAGTTCACTGATCCTTGGCATTAGAACTGTTATCATTCCACATGACAAGTCCTGTGAAGATCTGTGGTTCTGTGGTTCTATCTTGGTTCTCCCATGTATCAACTTACTGACTTTAATAAGCTAGTAATACATTCCGATACTTTATAGTTTTCTCTATAATGCTTCTTTCTGATTATATTATGACTGCTGGCAGGAGGCACCTGTGAAGACCTGCTCACAGTGCCAAAGACCTACTCAGAAGTCCCAAAAAGGAAAGAAGAACAGTGAAGAACTATAGGGGCTGGTGACCTCTAGTTCTGATTAGCATGTAAGTCCTCTCACATTGTTAAATGAAAGTAATATCTAGAAGAAGACATGATTTAATTGAGAGCTAAGTAGTCTTATAAACTGAAGCAACAATCAGATCAAATTATATTTCCATTCTTTCTTCAAAGAAGATGTTATTGGACAAGTAAGTATGAATGACAAGTTGATGAATTCCTCTAAACAATCTATGGAAGAAAGCCTTGGCTCTAAACAAAAAGAATGTTTGCACAAGTCCCACCCAGCTTAGTATTGACTGCAAAGTTACTAAGGGTGCACTCAATCCCGTTGTCCAGATCACTGTCAAAGATACTAAACAGGACTGGCCCCAATACTGAGTCTTGGGGAGCCCTACTAGTGACCGTCTGCCAACTGGATGTAGCACCACTTGTCACCACTCTCTGGTCCTTGACATAGAGTCAGCTTTTAACTCAAGAGTGCATCAGTCCAACCATTGGCTGCCAGCTTCTCCAAGAGGGCACTGTGGGAGACAGTATCAACAGCTTTTAGTGAAGTCCAGGTAGACTACATCCATAACCTTTCATCTGAGGGGGCTCAGGGGAGAGAGACTTTATCACTTTCTACAACTACCTGAAAGGAAGTTGTAGCAAGGTCAGGGTCAGTCTCTTCTCCCAGGCAACCAGTGACAGGACAGGAGGACATGGCCTCAAAGCTGCACCTGGGGAGTTTCAGGTTGGACATTAAGAAGAATTTCTTCACTGAAAGGGTGGCTCAACATTGGAATGGGCTGCCCAGGGAGTTGGTGGAGTCATCATCCCTGGAAGTGTTTAAGAAATGACAGGACATGGCACTTAGTGCTATGATTTTGTTGACAAGGTGGTGTTAGGTCAAAGGTTGGATTCAACAGTCTTGGAGGTCTTTTCCAACCTTAATGATTCTATGATTGTACTGATTTGTTCATTGGCGTGTTTTCCCAATTATTTCAAACACCCGGATTCAGTGATTGGGTTGTGTGAGACACAGAGAAAGCACACATTTATATTTGTTATGATGTTGAAAACCTCTTTCATGTCAGCCCACTTTATAACAAGCACTTATTTTTATTACAGTGATAAGACTGGTGAAGTGACTTTTCATGGAATCAATGGCAAAAAGTCAATGATTTTGATAGATCATACCCAAAATAACTGCTAACTACAGTACTCCAAATTTATTTTCAATGTGTTTAAAAATGTTTATCCCCACTGAGGCAGTGGAGAAAGAGGTGCTTGTTATTTCAGCTTGAAAATTCAGTTGTGCAACAAGAAATAAGGGAAAAGCATAATTAAATACTGTATTATACATAGTTTCTGCTTTTCTGTTGGGAGGGGTCAGAGCACATTATGTAGTTATTTTAACAAAGAACATTAGAAACTTATGTCCAAAAATTACCTATGCTGAAACAACCATCATGTTAAGAAATGATGAGGCGTTTTCCTCTAAAAGTGGGTATGGGTTTAAATCCCTGGACCTCCAACCCCTNAAACCTACTTTAAGGAATGTTAAGAGATTCTTTGTAAAAAGATGATATCATGTGGAAATAGTGAGGTTATTTCAAAGGCAATGCCAGGGAGAGAGGATAGTTTAAACTTTTTGTATTGAGAGAAAGAAGATGCTATGGATTCATGAAATTAACAGACTATCATAATATGTTCACAACTGTTCTTCAGTAGTTCAACATTGTGTCCATTACTAGATCAGCTGCTAAGTTCCCATTAGAAAGAAACCTGAAAAATAAATGTTAAAGCAAATGATCTTGATTTACCCTGTATGTGCTCGCAGCTTTATGAGAGGATATAGACTAATCTGACACAAGTCTGAGTCATGACCTCTGAAGTACAAGGCTTGTAATGGTATGAACTCTGCACTGGAGTTCACTGATCCTTGGCATTAGAACTGTTATCATTCCACATGACAAGTCCTGTGAAGATCTGTGGTTCTGTGGTTCTATCTTGGTTCTCCCATGTATCAACTTACTGACTTTAATAAGCTAGTAATACATTCCGATACTTTATAGTTTTCTCTATAATGCTTCTTTCTGATTATATTATGACTGCTGGCAGGAGGCACCTGTGAAGACCTGCTCACAGTGCCAAAGACCTACTCAGAAGTCCCAAAAAGGAAAGAAGAACAGTGAAGAACTATAGGGGCTGGTGACCTCTAGTTCTGATTAGCATGTAAGTCCTCTCACATTGTTAAATGAAAGTAATATCTAGAAGAAGACATGATTTAATTGAGAGCTAAGTAGTCTTATAAACTGAAGCAACAATCAGATCAAATTATATTTCCATTCTTTCTTCAAAGAAGATGTTATTGGACAAGTAAGTATGAATGACAAGTTGATGAATTCCTCTAAACAATCTATGGAAGAAAGCCTCGGCTCTAAACAAAAAGAATGTTTGCACAAGTCCCACCCAGCTTAGTATTGACTGCAAAGTTACTAAGGGTGCACTCAATCCCGTTGTCCAGATCACTGTCAAAGATACTAAACAGGACTGGCCCCAATACTGAGTCTTGGGGAGCCCTACTAGTGACCGTCTGCCAACTGGATGTAGCACCACTTGTCACCACTCTCTGGTCCTTGACATAGAGTCAGCTTTTAACTCAAGAGTGCATCAGTCCAACCATTGGCTGCCAGCTTCTCCAAGAGGGCACTGTGGGAGACAGTATCAACAGCTTTTAGTGAAGTCCAGGTAGACTACATCCATAACCTTTCATCTGAGGGGGCTCAGGGGAGAGAGACTTTATCACTTTCTACAACTACCTGAAAGGAAGTTGTAGCAAGGTCAGGGTCAGTCTCTTCTCCCAGGCAACCAGTGACAGGACAGGAGGACATGGCCTCAGGGCTGCACGGGGGGGGTGTCAGGTTGGACATTAAGAAGAATTTCTTCACTGAAAGGGTGGCTCAACATTGGAATGGGCTGCCCAGGGAGTTGGTGGAGTCATCATCCCTGGAAGTGTTTAAGAAATGACAGGACATGGCACTTAGTGCTATGATTTTGTTGACAAGGTGGTGTTAGGTCAAAGGTTGGATTCAACAGTCTTGGAGGTCTTTTCCAACCTTAATGATTCTATGATTGTACTGATTTGTTCATTGGCGTGTTTTCCCAATTATTTCAAACACCCGGATTCAGTGATTGGGTTGTGTGAGACACAGAGAAAGCACACATTTATATTTGTTATGATGTTGAAAACCTCTTTCATGTCAGCCCACTTTATAACAAGCACTTATTTTTATTACAGTGATAAGACTGGTGAAGTGACTTTTCATGGAATCAATGGCAAAAAGTCAATGATTTTGATAGATCATACCCAAAATAACTGCTAACTACAGTACTCCAAATTTATTTTCAATGTGTTTAAAAATGTTTATCCCCACTGAGGCAGTGGAGAAAGAGGTGCTTGTTATTTCAGCTTGAAAATTCAGTTGTGCAACAAGAAATAAGGGAAAAGCATAATTAAATACTGTATTATACATAGTTTCTGCTTTTCTGTTGGGAGGGGTCAGAGCACATTATGTAGTTATTTTAACAAAGAACATTAGAAACTTATGTCCAAAAATTACCTATGCTGAAACAACCATCATGTTAAGAAATGATGAGGCGTTTTCCTCTAAAAGTGGGTATGGGTTTAAATCCCTGGACCTCCAACCCCTGCCTGGTATGAAGTAATAATGCTGAATTTGTCTTAAGTAATATAGATAAAACTAAGACAAAAAGGGAAGGTAGTGGGGAAAATCTAAGGAAGAAAGAAGATGTAAGTAATAGTTACTCAAAACCATGAAGAAAATAATTTCCCAGTGATGTAAAATAATTCAGAAAGGATGGTTGCAAATATAAGCTATTATAACTGCTTTTAGAGTATTATCCTCAAGAAGAAGGTTGTTTATTATGTTATCCCTTTCAAATAATGCCAAAGCTTCTTAATTGCTATAGTCTTTATATGTAAAATTATATTTTCCTTTGTAAGATATTTGATTGTTTTTAATAGAGTCCAAATATTGGTTAAAGACATTTCCACTCAAGCTGAAGCATAGTTTAAAAGGGTTTGTACTTTCTAAAATCAGCTCAAGTTTGATTTACATAAAATGAATGAGAGGAGGCAGCACATGGGGATTAAAACCAGTGTTTAAAAGGCTCTGCTTACATCTAATTTTAACAGTTTGAGAAGCAAACTAATTTGTCATTTGAGGGATATTTTCTCAAAATAATTAAAATTAGACTGAAAATCGCTCTCGGAAGAACTGTCTTATTCCGCTAGAGATTCAGAAAGACCCTACTGAGATATGTATGCTGCTGAATTAAGATAATTTGCACTTAATTGATGATTTCACACATACTGGTGACTGTGTGAGAATATCTTAACTTTGACCTCACTCTCAATATCTTATACTATGAACTAAAGGAAATGTCAGAGACTTTTATTAGCCAATTACATTGTGATTTCACGTTGCACAAAATACAGGTATACACACAGATCAAGAACTTGTGGTTTAAAAGTTATTGCAGACATAAAGCATATCAGAAAGCTGTATGCAGAGAACTTGAAAATAAATGATGGATTCAAATACCTAGATGATAGCAAGGTTAACTATTAGGGGAGCCCTTTTTATTTCCACAGTGAAGCAGACAATAATAATAATACACTCACAGTTATACATGTAGAAATTGAGCTGGTGAGAAACATGTGTTGGTCTTCTAAACATTTGGCTCAAAAGTTTGGCATTAGTGAATAAGCAATCAGCCATATTTCTTATTTTACATATTTTTGTGGGTTTGGATTTTTTGTTTGGTTTTTGATTTGTTTGTTTGTTTTGTTTTGTTTGTTTTTAATCACTGGACATTTAATATGCAGGTTTAAAATTTTATAATAGATTTTTTTTTATGTTTTTAATACCTGATAGTTTGGGCTTATTATTAATGAATAATTTCTATTAAGGATTACTTACAAAATAACTGTGTTTATGTAAGTCAGATATGAGACTTTATTGCATAAAGCATATTACATTCAAATAAAACTGAAAAGTTATACTTAGGAAAAATTATTTCCTTCTGTAAGAAGCTATAGATGAGAATGGTTTATGGTAAATTTAACATCAAACAGTACATAGTAAAACCACAATGTCCTGTATTGCATAAGAAATTGCTCATTGAACATTTTTAAGGAGGGGGAAAAGCATATGTTATTTTCAGAAGGTCAGCTTCACTAATATAGAGTAAATAAGTATGTTGGAAAATTAAATTCTCCTGGAATTTAAAAGCAAATGCAATTAAAGTCCTAAAAAGTAGGCAGAAAAACTATGCATGTCCTTGGCAAACATTAGTCTGCTAATATAATTTGCCACCACTTTCCAAGGATGAACAGTCAAAGAAATCAGAAACAGAAGTAGATGAATTCCAGTTTTTTTGTTCAAGAAGAGAAGAGGAAAAACCAGAACATGTTCTTTTTTAAAGAATGTTATTAACTAGTCCTCTGTCTTTCTGAATTGCATTATTTTGATATACCGAGAGAACTATGAAAGCACTTATTATGTCTGATATGTTTTCAATGTAAGAATCCTTTGCTAGGCCTTATCTAAATGCATGAATTTGCTTCAGCCATTAAAAGTGTTTTACTTAACGATTATATAATGGAAAGTTTGAAACTGAAAAACATGTGAATTTTGATTTATGAAAATAAAAATGTTTCTGTCATGTTTCCAGGATCAGACTTCTAAATTGTTTTGACACTTTTAAAATAAAGTTGCTATTTGTTTGAGACTCATCACAGGAGGAGCCATGCCCTTAAAGTAATATTCTACAGGATGTTACCATTAGGCTAGTTGTAATAATTCCTATTAACAGAAGAAAAAAAAAATATTGCAGCTCAGACACCATTAGAACTGGGAGCTCCAGCCAATGGTGTACCATAGAAGCTGTAGCTACAATGGCAGACACACATGAGCAAAAAACCCCACTGTTATTTTACATTTAAATCCAAACAAATAGGATTTTTTCCCTGTTCAGCTATAAGAAATAGCTTGTTCTTAAACTGGATGCTTTCAAATTAACTTCCTCTTTAAAATAGTTTTCTAAACAGAAACCATACTCTGGTTTGCTCTGGTCAACAGTTGCTAAAAGAGATTTCCAAAGCAACCCTTCCACTATTCCATCACATCAAAAAGAAGCTCGCTTTGCTAGCAAATGCTCATGTGTTTATCACCCCAACTTTCAGCCTCTCAACCAGGGCCAATGCTTTCAAAGGTAGTCTCTTAACCCCAGAGGCAATGCTTTTAGGATTATAACCTACCCACCTCAAACACTTGCAAAGGCTGATAATCTCCGTTTTTGGAAGGCCAATCAAAAACCTTTGCCCAAGGTTATAATGTCAGTCATGTTCAGGACAGCCCTTTTCCATCTGTTACACCCATACAAATTCCCAGTGTTTATTACAATAAATCATACATAAGCTAGTAGTCAGCAGCTTACACAAAATTTCTAAAATAACCTCATGTTTTGAAAAAAAAATGGTAAAACATTTATATCGGAATGAGCTTTGAGGAAGAGAACCATAATATCTGATATTGAATGGAACAGTAGTCTAAATCAGCTCAAAAGAAAGATGTAAAGAAGCCTTTTGAAAGACCTAAGTTCAGCAAATGTCATTAAATAAATATTTCTTGAAAAAAGCTGTTTTTAAAGAAATATGTCCTTTTTTTCATTGTCCAGTTGTTGTACCATAATGTTAGTACTTGAGAACTGGCAAATGAACACAAATAAAAATAGAAGAAAAAAATCCCAACAAAACACAAAGGGAGGGGGAATTAAAATATTTTCATGACAGTGGAATACATATGGTGAACTCTAAATTTAGATTGGCTGTGATCCCATTAATTTTGGCTTTCAAACACAGAAAGACTGTTTGGAACAGCCTCAGCACAGTGGGGTCCTGGCCCAAGACACTGAGGAATTAGATGAGAAGAGTAACCATGCATAAATATTCACACACATATATAAAGCAGACAGGAAGCGATGCATATAAAATTCCAAATATCCATTCTCCCTCATCCCTCATTTAGGTCCCTGAAATGTATCTGCATAGAGATCAGTTAATTCTCCTTAATCACAGCCTAGTCTAACAGGACACAAGCAGAGCTTATACACTCCACTGTTGACAGGGCAGAAATTTGTGACAAAAATATGAAGGTTAGTATTACTTAAATGAATGGAAGTGGGGTTTTATAGACAAAGGGGAGAGGGAAAGAGAACATGCAGATATGTAAGGGAGCAAGCTTTGATTTACAGGATACAGGTTTCAGCTTCTTAGAAAGTTAGTCAAGAGAATCCCTAAATTAGTCAGCTCCCAGCAGGAAAGCACATTCAAGAAAATCTGCAGGCAAGTTCTGAAGA
The DNA here is from genome assembly GCA_013400415.1 of Scytalopus superciliaris. Classification (NCBI taxonomy): domain Eukaryota; kingdom Metazoa; phylum Chordata; class Aves; order Passeriformes; family Rhinocryptidae; genus Scytalopus; species Scytalopus superciliaris. The sequence continues at coordinate 260,751 of VXBX01001370.1, forward strand.
AATATGAACTTTTTTAGTTCTGCTGATTATCAGTAGGCTCTATCCTCATTACACCTCTTCTCACCTTGCACCATTTCTTATTGGACGAAAATCTTGAATTTTTATATGATGAACTTTCCATTTAAAAAGAATAAAGCAAGATTTTTCTATTCACTTGGCACTCCACAACTGTGCTCCCAATTGCTTCTGTAAGCCTGACTGGCAACATAGGTGCTGAAAAACCATAGCCTGGAAAAGCACCGTAGAGACAGAAGTTCCCAAAGACAGGGAATCCCAGAAACCCAGTACTGCAAGATCCTGCCAGACTCAAATTTTCCTGTCAAAGAGAGGCTATTGGAAACCATTCACCAGCTGTGGAATTAGAGAAATATCTGTACTCTGTCAGCTGTCACCTTGCATCTGTGCACTAAACTGACAGTCACAGGGTAAACTGAAGCAGCCCATAATGTACTTGTCTGTACACCAAAACAAGATAACCTGAGAATGAGAAAACTACCTGCTTTACATCCTACCGGCCTATCCACTTAGGTTTGTATTCAGATGTAAATGATGACTATTTGGAGAATTGTTTTGTGTGATCTTTAAAACAAACAACAAACCAAACCCAAAAAAACCCATTCAGACTACATTTGTTACCTTTCCCAGCTTTCTTGTTTCTGAAACATTTCCTTAACCAAGTCTGTTGGTGAAAGACGTGTTTATCATTCCTGTGAATTTCAGAGGGAGATTTTTCTTGGGAAGGTGACAAAAGTGAGAAAAGGAAAAATAAAGACGCAGCAAAAAAGCAGCTTCACTGACTTCTTTTTTTTTTTTCTCCCATCCCAATTGCTTTCTATTTTGATCTGTTGTGTCCTACAACTCGATAAATGGTTAAATTAAGGACAGTACTTGAAATTGAAATGTGAATGAATTGCTTCATTAGCGTTTTCAGGCTCCATTCTAGAGTAAAAGTATACAACTGAGGTTTACCATAAAAATAAACTGTATTTAGGGTATACTAAAAACACGGTCATGTTTCCAGTAATATCTTGCAAACGAATACAAGTGAGCTGGAACACGTTAGCTGCTTCTGGCTGTCAAAACAAGACATTTAGAGAGGTATTTCCCCAGCTAAGATTCAAAGAAAACAAATTGCTGTTTTTACTGTTAAAGTTCTGCAATTGGCCCTAAATTACAGGTGAGGGCACTATAAGCAAAAATAAAACCTTGGGACAGGCTAAATGCAGATACTTTTAAAGTGAAGTATCTTCAAAAGACACAAGGAAAATGTGATCACTGATGTTTCAAATTACAGGACAGTACCTCCCAATTGAAGAGTTTTATATTTTGTATATAAATACCATTATTTAGGAAAAAATTAAATCCTTTCCCTATAAATTGTATATTATATGCACATGCATATAGACATTTGAAGAAAATTGCTTGAAATCAAAATTTATATAACCAAATAGGATTACCTATGAGGCTAAATTTGCTGCCCAGTGTGGTTGAATCAGGGAACAATCTGAGATATAACTGTGCAGCAAGAGGAATGAAAGTACTACCTCAGACTTTTTCCTCTATGGTTATCAGACCTCACTTGATAATGTTGCAGGAGAACTGATATCCTAAGGTAGCTCTGCTTTTTAATTTCATTAAGTAAATACAAATTTAGAGCATTCCTGTACTTTTCAAATAGTAAAGTACATTACACACTCAAAATTATTTGAAGTTTAAATAGTATTTTTGTTCTTTTCTAAATTTCTAAATATGGCTTTAAAATTAGAAATTAGTTTAGGGGGCTTTTGGTTTTTTGGTTTTTTGGTTTTTTTTTTGGTCTTACTTCTATTTTACTAGCATGGAAAGTATTTTGAAAGACACCTACTTTAATTTTTCCATTAGATCATTTCACCTGAATTAAAAAAGGTCACATTTAGTTACTCATGTAAATGAGATAGTTTTAAAGAAAACTTAGCATCAAACTCTTCCTCTGATAGTGAAGTACTTTTTCTATTTAACTGACTCAGCACATGATTCAAAAGTTCATCAAGAAATGAATTGTGTCTTTACTTAAAAGTTTTGAACAGAGTTTGGACTTTGACTCCATATTAATTTTTTACAGTCTAAGATATGAAATAATGGAAATGTAAGGCATTTTTCTAGCAAGACTGATAAGAAAAAATGCAGACTGTTGTCTGAAAACTGGTCTGAGGCAAGATGTCAGCATGGTGCATACACAAGAGTGGAATCATGTGTTTGTCTTCCTCTGAGTAAAATTTTTACAGATAAACAAAGAAAAAACTTTCCAAGAATATGAAGTAAGAAAAAAAAAAAAAAGGAAAATGAAAATAGCTATAGTCTAGTCTCTGGGATTTTATAACTCATATATTTTATAACTCAATTGTTTGCAACCTTGAATTATTACTGCCTTCCTTTAATGAAGCTATGTAAGCAGAAATATGCAGTACTAAAGAACTTCATGCAGAGAAGACAAATGAAAATATTTGACTCAGTTACAAGGACTCTGTCATCCTCCGTGAAGCACTAAACATCAGGTTCAAAACCTAAGCTATTAAAATTTCAACTAATCCAATGTCTGTGGGCTCTGTGACATGGAATTATAAAATGCTTAAACGTTTGGATCTTACCCCACATTTAAACCTATCAAGTACAAATGTAAACAAAGTCTGCTTGGCAAACAGAGGGATTCACAGTGGGACTCACTTTTGAAATGTGGGAAATCAGGCTGACTTTTCCATGCATCTTTACACTGCCCAAACACAAAAGTTAGTCAACTCAAATTCTAGGTCTAAGTCATCTACTAGTAGGGCCAAAACAATGCACTGTATGCATAAGTGGTTTACTCAATGCCTTCTTTATTCACAGCAACACTGGCAGAGCTTTCTAACCCCAGAACGGTCCCCAGGATCCCAAGACAGGGCACAAGATTATCTGTAAAACACCTGGTGAGGGTGAGGAACCAGGAGCATGATGATGATGGAGTCGCCTACTCCCAGAACACTGCAAGAAGACAGTTCAGGGAATCTCATGATGACCAAAAATCTCCTCAAAGTTCCAAAGCCTCTCCCCTAAAAGCAGACAGTTAACCCATCTTTTTAGGTAACTCTCCTAAACTACCCCATTTTCTCTTCCAGAGGTAATATAACTTTGGATTCCCAGAACCCATTTGCAAGCACAATGACTCAGAATCACTGCCACTAGATTTGGAGCTCAGGTCTTCACAAGTATATTAAAATGGTTTGAACCATATTATGCAATTCACAGAGCTCAGTCTGGCTCTTGTCTCTCCCTCCTTTTTTCAAGAGAAAGCCTTAGGTGCATTTTGGACACTATCTCTTCCTACACACTGAGATTCTGGTGCAGGAGGTACTGCTGTACTATGTCCCATTCACCCCTAGTCATGAGCTTGTTACTAGGTTGCCTCAACCTGTTGACAAGAATGTGCTTCCTGATACACATTGAAATAAAATTTAGAGTAAGAAATTGGTCCTGTAGAACTTAAGTCTCCTCAATGTTAGGTGAAAGCTGAGAAGAGCTTCTTTGAACTACAGTTTGAACCCATTTTCCAAGGTGTCATTCCTAATGATGTACTACTCTATGCATTGCTCCTCAGTGAGTGACAATGCACTTTTCCAGCATTTTGAAAACATAATACCTATAATGAGCCTGATGATACAGACAACGTCATAGTTAGGCAAGTGCAATTCTTCTTTCAACTCAAGGCAGCCAGGCTATCATGTTTTGAGAGCAAGCGAGCAATAAACTTCAAACACTTAGTAAGATTTTGATGATGTTCAGTTTGAGCAACTCCAATTAAAAAAGCACTATAAAAATAAGAAAGCAATGCCTTGTTTTTAAAATAGCAAAAGAATGTGGGATAAAAAAACTCCCCAAGTTGTCACATAAATTTCAGAATTTAACAAAAATATATTTTCGTTCATACTTGTTTTGCAATAGAAACAACTCAATATGAATTTTATCTATATTCCTTCCACAAAAGTGGTGTTTTTTATATAAACAAGTAAGTTTCACTGAATCTTTCATGCAAATGAGGATTAAACAGTTGGTATTTATCAAACAAATGAAGAGAACACTGTCTGGTAAAACACAAATTAGAATCTATTGCTGAAGTTAAAAATATCTATAAAAATTATNCCTACTCTCCTACCTTGCTTCTTCCTCCACCATTCCCTTTGCTGCCACCAAAGGAGCCATAAACCCCAAAGCTGTTATTGATGTTAATGATGCAAGTGCAGATCAGATACTTTTTAGGGCCCTCAGATATATCCATATATTACCAACCATCAGTCTTCCAGTTTCAAATTTTCTATACTCCAAAGTGGTAAAAGTGGTTTTTTTAAGTAATAGTTTTAGATAACAATACAGCTGTGACAGTTTGTGGTGGATGAGACTCCCTTTTCATTGCAAACTATTTTAATCAGGTACATAACACCAAACAGAAAGTCATTTATATCATGTGTAAAAACACCAAAATGAGCAGTTTCCATCGCAGCACAAATAAAGAAACTCCCTCCAAGTAAGTTTGAAAATAAGAAGTCCCAAACATTTCGAATCGAGCTCTGTGAGAAATAAGTAATTTAATGAAGAACACAAAACCACTGACAGTGGCAAAGTGCCATAAATAGTTGCTTTGTAGCAATGCTCTGCTGATATAAACAGCAACAGGAAGGGAGCCTCAAGGTAGAAGGGCCTCAGCCCAGAAACCATATATTTCTGGAGATTAGGAGCCCACGGAAGGAAGTAATTGGCTCAAGAATGGGACTGCTTATGACATGGATGTCCAAATAGTTCAGGGGAGACATCTTTACTTCAAGGCTTCACACAGTTTTAAGTTAGAAGCAAAATTTACCTAACACAGATTCGTGACCAATGATCAAAAGGCAAAAATATCATCGTCAAGTTCTAACATTCACTTCCAAACCCCTCCTGATATTCATTCAGTCATATTTATTCTATTTAATTTGTTTGGGTTGCAGGCCTGCATGAAAAATACAGCTGAAATGATTTGTTGCCTCTTGTATAAGTGAAGTAAGCTACACATGTATAAGAAAAGAATAGATTTTTTTACTGAACAAAAGCATTATCTTAGCAAGAATTAGTACGCATATCATAATAAGCCAAATATTCACGCAAATTAATTTCTGAAAAGAATGATTTTTAGGCTAAGACAAACTCATGCTCGTGCATTTCTACATCACAGAAATGCATTTAGTAAATGGCTAAAGTAGCAATGCTGTTTATCTATCATGATTTGTATGCCTCTAAAATAATTTAATTTTTTTGGTTCCTCTGCATTTTGCTCTTGCCCTAGCTGGAAATACAATTGAAATCTTTAACTTTGTCTGTTTAGGCAACCACAAAAAAATGAGTTACTTACTATTGTAAAGAAGACAAGTAACAAAGTAATTAAATGTAAAATTTTTGAAGACTGCATCCCAAATAATGAGAGGAGTAAGCGAAAAAGCTAGAATAGTTTTGTCTATCATTAAGGAACTGTATTATGCATTTTATAAGATGTATATGTGGGTGCATACTGCAGACAAATGAAAAATCAGGCCCATTATGCATTAAAATTCAGGACAACTATGCATCATGATTATTAAAACTAACACCGTTATAACAGTCAAGTACCACATTTACTCAAGATATGATGCTGATATTCCACAGATGCAAAATTATTAGTAAATTTAATACCTGCACTTCTATAAAGAAGGCTAGCATCTAAGACTACCAAATATATTAAATTAAATATCATCAGGCTCTTAAGTGATGAAATTTATTACACTGAAATAAAAGAAACATCCAATAAGTTGAAGGGAGAGGGAGGGCGTGTGGAATTTTGAGATATACTGAGTGAAGAAGTTTCATTGGGATATTCTTTGGTGCTTTTATACTGAAATTTGTGCTTCCTCTTAAGTATAATGCTGGTCTTAACAAGTGATGTCAACTTCAAAACATGCCTGAAGAACAGAATGAAGCATGCTGGTGAAACAATTTATGAAATGATGCATAAATAGCCTGTACAGTTTCCCTGTGAGACTTGACAAAACATACTGGATTCTATCCAGACATCAAAATGTAATTAAGTATGATTTATTATGTATATTCATGGATTATTCACAACTGAACACTTCACTTGCTTGAAATGAATTAGAGTATTTGGCCCTGATCTAGGAAATATTTTAAGTGAAAAATCAAATTAGAGCAACTTTTCCTGAAGGAAATAATTTTCTCTTTGTCTCCCTTTCTACAGATCTAGAACAATTAATAGTTTAAGACATTGGATTGGTGTTAGGCCATTAATCTAAATATTTAAAATAGCGACAGATGGTGCCAATACAACACACAGTGTGATCCTGCAGGAAAGAGAGCCCAGCTATGGGAGCAACACCAGTATTCCATATGTTCAGGTTGGTAGTGGTGAACACATTAAACAGAAAATTATTTTGTCCCAATGGCAACAGAATTGCCACAATTCCTACATAAACCAACAAGTTGTCAAAACAGTTCAAGAACCACCCTGTGCCAAATCTCTACATTTTCACGCTTTTGTCAGGACCCTCTTTTCAATTACACTAAAAGCCATGAGAAGCTCCATTTTCTTTCATTTCTAAAGATGAGAAATCTCTCACCTCTTAAATCCTGCCAGATTAGCCTTAACCTGTTGTGTTCTTGATTTAGGAGGTTGAAATTTTTGTTTAAAGAAGTGCCATCTGATGATTAAGAAAAGAAGAGGTGTATTCTCCCCTTCTGCTCTTCCCTCCTATTCCCTGCTCAGTGTAAATATTGCTGCTTTGTAAATGTTCTGCAAATTCCGGCATGGCTCAAACAACTTTTACAAAATGTTAAGAGAAAAACACAACCTCCACAGCTCACCCCTCCAACAGTAAAGGTGTTATCTTTGGCCACGTGGCTAACAAACACATTACTACTGCTTCCTCTTTTAAAGCACACTTGCTTTAACATTCCCTTGTAATGCAAACTCTTCACTCCTCCAAGGTTTAATTTGACCCTTCTTTTTGGCAGCTAAATTTGAGACCCTTTAACATATCCACATTTCTATGAAATTCTGTGTGGTAACTAACACAGTGGGAGACCAGTCACTGGCTGGGGACACTGAGAAGCTGTTACAATACCAATAACTTTGCTGTTTGTCGTAAATTGCTATCAAAGCCTAAAGGGTATTTACAAATCATATGGACTGTTTAGTTGTAAATATATGCTGGAAAAATGGAAAGAGGATTTGTTCTGGAATAAAAATGAATACAGCTGATAAGGGTATTCAGGTTGAAAGCAAGGCACCTAGTCAGCAACCTAACATTGTAACAAAGTTTTAAGCATAATGTAGAAAAAATCACATCCATTTCCAAGAGAAAAAAAATCATCCAAAATTATTTCTTTTTGCCATTGAGCTCTCTAAATAATACTGTCTAATTTTATTTATTTATCTATTAATTTGCTTATTTATTTATTTATTTATTTGAAAATGCTTAGCATCCTGCTACTATGGTAACAATTTGCCTTGCTGTGTGTATCTTTGTTAACATCCCCTTGCTGTAGTAATGCTTCCATCTGGCAGTGACAATTTTTTGCTTGAGTGAAAATTCCCCTAAAGTATAAAAATCAGGCCACTTATTTTTAGAAAGCTGACTGCCCCACCTCCTACTGACTTGCAGAGTTCCAGCCAGAACCTCTGTAAATTCAGTCATGTAATATTGATATCTTAATGATGGGGATAAGCAACAGTGTGAAAAATGATGGAGTTACAAAGCTAAGCAGTTGTCCTCTTGCCTTTCATAGGGAAGGTTCCTTTTGCAAACTTTTTCAACAAGTGGTGTTTCAAAAAGCACATGCCCCATCTCACCTACTTTGCTTCACTGAAAATTGGTAGTATTAAGCAGGTTGCAAAATGAATTCCATTATTAGCAAGATGCATTCCAGGAATATTGCATGAAAACTGGGAAACTGTTGATTTCCATGGTAAATCATTTTACTCTAATACACTTAATAAACACGTTTAACACTCCGTATTCTGTGGGTCAAATGGAAATAATGTAATCACAGTTATTAGCCCAAATAAATAAGGTAAGAATTCAGACGAACATAAAAAACCCAGTATGTACTGACAACAAGCCAGGTTGGACAGATACAGAAGCAAAAGCTCTTTCAATCATAGGCCTCCCTCATGTCTACATTTTGACATTTCAGTAACTCTTCTGAATTCTACCTTAAAACACAAAACAGTATAATTTCATCACAAGTATAAAGTAGCCATTATTTTTCACTTAGAAATAATATGAGTGTTACTAAATGTTTAATCAAATCGAACATATTTGGCCATGTTTGTATTTTACGTATCTGGTTATTATAAGTCAGTTGATTGATAAATGATTTATGTACTAGACATGTTCTTCAAAATTGTATGAAACCAGCCAAATAGTCTTTGTGGTTTTGAGGGGAATACAGGTAACCACCAAAATGATGAGAGAGCTTAGGATGCATTTTAGAGTTACATATTTAAGTCTTTGGTGTGCATGCAGAGTGTAACATGGGACTGTTTTTATCCAGATCACTCATCCAAGCACGTCACACTGTTGACTTCTCCCTTCCAAGTCCAGAGCATAAGACCAGACAGTTCTGTTCTGCTTTCTGCAGTGAACATATAAGACAGGCTTTTTTTATATGCAAAAAATTGCTTTCCATGTGTATTCATATACAGACAAACCTCTACCTCAGTGATGGGGGTTTTGTCCCTGAAAGTAAATGTTATCAGAACAAAGAAAAAAAAAAGAAAAACAAACAAACAAACAAACAAACAAACAAAACAAAAAAACCCCAAACAAACAAAACAAAAAAAAA